>CM053032.1:247056267-247210931 GCA_028564925.1 Lithobates sylvaticus
ATCTTGGTCTCATCTGTCCACAAGACGTTTTCCCAGACGGATTTTTGGCTTACTCAAGTACATTTTGGCAAACTGTAGTCTTCCTTTTTTATGTCTGTGTCAGCAGTGGGGTCCTCCTGGGTCTCCTGCCATAGCGTTTCATTTAATTTAAATGTTGACGGATAGTTCGCGCTGACACTGATGCTCCCTGAGCCTGCAGGACAGCTTGAATTTCTTTGGAACTTGTTTGGGGCTGCTTATCCACCATCCGGACTATCCTGCGTTGCAACCCTTCATCAATTTTTCTCTTCCGTCCAGAGAGATTAGCTACAGTGCCATGGGTTGCAAACGTCTTGATAATGTTGCGCACTGTGGACAAAGGCAAATCTAGATCTCTGGAGATGGACTTGTAACGTTGAGATGTTTCCACAATTTTGGTTCTCAAGTCCTCAGACATTTCTTTTCTCATCTTTCTGTTATCCATGCTTAGTGTGGCACACACAGACACACAATGCAAAAACTAAGGGTCCTTTCACACGGGGCGGATCAGTGCTGATCCGCCCTGTGGATATCCGCTTGCTCAGTGGGGATTGCCGGAGCGATCTCCGCTGAGCAGGAAGATGACAGGTAGGTCTCTGCACACAGCGCAGGGACGGACCTATCAGAGCGCCACTCTCCCCTATGGGGGATCGGGTGATGACGGACCGTAGAGTCCATCGTCATCCGATCTGCAGACGAATGAAAAAAATAGGGTTTTCCTCCGTCTGCAGAAACGGACCATAGCGGACACGGACGAGATCGGGTGTCAGCGGATGTTCATCCGCTGACACCCGCTATCCCATAGGGATACTTGTATGTCCGTTTTTCTTCCTAAAACGGAAGGATGAAAAACGGACATACTGTCCGTCCGTGTGAAAGAGCCCCAAGTGAACTTCTCTCCTTTGTATCTGCTTTCAGGTAAGATTTTTATATTGCCCACACCTGTAACTTGCCCCAGGTGAGTTTAAATGAGCATCACATGCTTGAAACAATCTTATTTATCCATCCACAATTTTGAGGGTGCCAAGAATTTTGACCAGTCCATTTTTGGAGTTTTGTGTGACATTATGTCCAATTTGCTTTTTTTCCTCCGTTTTTTGGTTTTGTTCCAATACATACAAAGGGAATAAACGTGTATAAAATTTTATATATATATATATATATATATATTAAAAAAATTGTCTGTTGGCATGGTGAGGGTTCTCCCTTCCTATGCCATTTACTGCTGATCAATGTTACATAACAGGTCCTCTTTAAAAAGCATTCTATTCCCATTCTTCAGCCACACCAACCCCACTCTGGACACGTTCCAGCTTTTTATATTGCCAGAGGAATGTGACACCTATCCTGTGCAATAATAAGATATTTCTAAAACTAAACTTTCAATGGCGCCATTAGTCAAGAAGTCAGAGGCAGTGAAATCTGAAGCGTTTTGTGGCGTTACAAACGACTGGAGGAAAAAGGAAAAGACATTTATGGTGCTAAAATATTCCTCAACTATATAAAACATTAAAAAAGAAAATCACACAAGGAGAGGCTCTAGTCAAGGAAGGCTAATTTATCAGCATGTTAAAAGTACATGAAGAATCTGGCTCAAGGTCTGAAGCTGGAGATCGGCTGATTTAAATCCTCTATGCAGGACCGGTAATAAAGCAAACCTGTGCCTGTTTATATCTGCCAAAACTAGTAGAAGCCGTGCTTTATAAAAAGGAATAAACAGCCCACTGTGGTCCACAAAAACCTATAAAACCTCAGCCCAAGAGCTGACATTAAAGCCGAACTCCAGGGAAACTGGGGTCTTCGGTTTGAATATCGGTCACCGTTTTATTTGCATGGAGTGTGCAAGTTCTCCCTGTGCTTGTGTGGAATTTCTTCGGATACTCTGGTTTCCTTCCACCCCTCCAAAGACCTGCTGGTGGGTTAACTAGCCTTAGTATGTGTATGAATGCATGCGAAGAAGGGACCTTAGATTGTAAGCTCCTTGACAGCAGTGACTAAGACAAATAAATAGTATATAAAATGCTGTGTAAATTGGCGGCACATGGAAAGATCTATAATAATAAATACAATATTATTTTTGAGATTTACATCACCCCCTAACATAATCGCATAGCCAGCGGCGGCCCGTCAATTAGGGAAGCAGAGGCGCCACCCCCCTATCCATGCGACCGACCCCTAATCTACATGTAGGGCATCGGACGCATGGATTACAATTAGTTTTTTTTGACGCATGCTCCAAAAAAGGGTGGGCTCTGGGCGCAGAGCACTGGGGCGGACATTCACCAGCTATCTGCGCAGGGAGCTGCAAGAGCTGAGAGATCAGCAGAAAACCCTGAGCAGAGCTAAACTCTGTTCCCTGTATTCAGGGCTTTCTTTTCCCTCAGAGAATAGGTGCAGGAACTCCCCACTTCTGAGTCACTTCTCATCTCCCCCCCTACCCACCTCCGAGCACCATCCCTCATCTCCTTCCCCTACCCACCTCCGAGCACCGTCCCTCGTCTCCGCCCCTACCCACCTCCGAGCACCGTCCCTCGTCTCCGCCCCCTACCCACCTCCGAGCACCGTCCCTCGTCTCCGCCCCCTACCCACCTCCAAGCACCGTCCCTCGTCTCCGCCCCTACCCACCTCCGAGCACCGTCCCTCGTCTCCGCCCCCTACCCATCTCCGAGCACCGTCCCTCGTCTCCGCCCCCTACCCATCTCCGAGCACCGTCCCTCGTCTCCGCACCCTACCCATCTCCGAGCACCGTCCCTCGTCTCCGCCCCCTACCCATCTCCGAGCACCGTCCCTCGTCTCCGCCCCCTACCCATCTCCGAGCACCGTCCCTCGTCTCCGCCCCCTACCCACCTCCGAGCACCGTCCCTCGTCTCCACCCCCTACCCACCTCCGAGCACAGTCCCTAGTCTCCGCCCCCTACACACCTCAGAGAACCGTCCCTAGTCTCCGCCCCCTACACACCACCGAGAACCGTCCCTAGTCTCCACCCCCTACACACCTCCGAGCACCGTCCATCTCCGTCCCCTACCCACCTCCGAGCACCGTCCCTTGTCTCCGTCCCCTACCCACCTCCGCACACCGTCCCTTGGTTCCACCTCCCAGTACTGCCCTTTTAGAGAGTACAGAACCAAGTAATATTTTGTGGTGGTAAAAAAAAAAAATTGTATGGTGGGTAATTAGTGTAGCACTAAGTGCCCCTGTTGAAGACCCTTAGTGTCGAAACGCATCGGGCCAGCATTTACTGCAACCCACATTGCTTTTATCTTTGCTAATTTTTATTTTGTGATCACTTTTTATTCTTGTCATTCATTCATATGCCATTTTTCAATAAACCTATAAAACCTCAGCCCAAGAGCTGACATTAAAGCCGAACTCCAGTGAAACTGGGGTCTTCGGTTTGAATATCGGTCACCGTTTTATTTGCATGGAGTGTGCAAGTTCTCCCTGTGCTTGTGTGGAATTTCTTCGGATACTCTGGTTTCCTTCCACCCCTCCAAAGACCTGCTGGTGGGTTAACTAGCCTTAGTATGTGTATGAATGCATGCGAAGAAGGGACCTTAGATTGTTAGCTCCTTGACAGCAGTGACTAAGACAAATAAATAGTATATAAAATGCTGTGTAAATTGGCGGCACATGGAAAGATCTATAATAATAAATAAAATATTATTTTTGAGATTTACATCACGCCCTAACATAATCGCATAGCCAGCGGCGGCCCGTCAATTAGGCTGATTATTTTGTAGTCCAAGATAAGAACTAGAAGGGCTTTTTGGAGATAACACAGGAGTTGTGCAGAAGACAACTCAGAAATTCTGCCAATCATTTTTTTCTTCTTTTTTTTTTTTTGGTTTGTTTTTTGCTCTTACCAAACACATATTACAAATGCTTCCAATTGTATATTAAAAACAGACAAAATAAGAGATGTTCATTGTTCGGGTTTATATACACTTTAAATGTGAACATTTGTTATACGAAGGCTCCCCCTGGTGGTTATATGCATATATTACAGGAGTACATACTATGCTTTGGCTGTTTTGATCCTGAAAAAGCTGTAATTAAATACTTTAAAGTGGAGGTCCAGCCTGGGTGAAAAAATTAATAAAAAAAGAAAAAAAAAAGTCAGCAACTACAAACACTGCAGCTGCTCCCCATTTTTAAAACGATGGCACTTACCTGTCCAGGGAGCCCACGATGTCGGCACCCCAGACGATCTTTGGATCAACTCTCGGGTGCAGCCGCCGCCATTCCTGGTAAGGGAACCAGGCAGCAAAGCCTTTCAGCTTCACTGCTGGTTCCCCACTGCGCATGCACGAAGCGCGCTGCACTTTTTAATTTGACGATCGACGGTGGGAAGGAGGAGGGGGGCGGAACTTCCAGGAGATCAGGCTGCGACCCGTCTCCTGGAAGTGGGGAAGGGAACCTGTCAAAAACAGGTCCCCCCTGAAAGGTGCCAAATGTGACACTGGAGGGGTAGAGGAAGCATACAAGCTTAAGTTCCACTTTTGGGAGGCTCTCCGCTTTAAATTTAAATATACAGCGGGGACAAAAAGTATTCAGACCCCCTTACATTTTTCACTCTTTGTTATATTGCAGCCATTTGCTAAAATCATTTTCCGTATATACTCGAGTATAAGCCGAGTTTTTCAGCCCATTTCTTTGTGCTGAAAGTGCCCCCCTCGGCTAATACTCGAGTCAAGCACTTTTCTGCAGCAGAGAATGACATTTTCCGACCCGACTTTGGGGCCCTTTATCTCGGGGCCAATTGGTGCTAGGAACCCCAATTGTGGTGCAAACCCAGTGGAACTAGCACTACATCATGTCCAAATTTGGGGTTTGTAGCACCAAGTGGCCCCGAGATACGGGGCCCCAAAGTCGGGTCGGAAAATGTGTCTCTGCTGCAGAAAAGTGCTTGACATTTTCCGACCCGAATTTGGGGCCCCCGTATCTCTGGGCCACTTGGTGCTAGGAACCCCTTTTCATTTTAATATTAAACTTAATGGGTTGTTTTACAAGGTGGGGGTTTACAATCACTTTAATGGAGTTATTACAATAATATTAACAAGCACAAAACTAATGAAAGAAAAAAAAACACATATATAAGAAAAAACGTGCAATGCTTTTAATGGACCCGCTTGCTGCTTATTTATTTTCATGACCTTGTCAGACAGTTCGAAGGTCACTCCCAGCATACAGTAAGTAGACCAATTAGTATCCTTGATGCTGAGAAAAGATATTAATGGGCCACTTTTGGGGTGATTTGTATTTCAGACTATGCTCAACCGCAGCCCAACCCTGGTGGAGGGCAATGGACAGGTGGTGTGATGGGAAGGTGAGGTTAACAGGCTCTGTAACCAGCAGGAAGGATGTGAAAGGAGTGGATTGGTTGGGAACTGCTGTAAGCTGGGTTGGGGGGGGGGGGGGGGGGGTTACTGTGACAGGAGGAGGGTGAGGTGGCTGTTGAGGCAATTAGATGGAGAGAGGGGGGTTTAGGGGGGTAGGAGTGACATGGTATACACTGTGCTGCTGAAGTGCAGAACAGACGTTCTAAGGCCGGCTTCACACTGGGGCGGTGGGGGCGGCGACGGTAAAGCAGCGCTATATTTAGCGCTGCTTTACCATCGTTTTAGCCGCGGTATGCGGCCGCTAGGGGGGTGGTTTTAACCCCCGCTAGCAGGCGAAAAAGGGTTAAAAACTTCCGCAAAGCGCAGCTGCGCTTTGCCGGCAGTATCCCTGCGGTGTCCCATTGATTTCAATGGGTAGGAGCGGTATAGGAGCGGTGAATACACCGCTCCTTCACCGCTCCAAATATGCTGTTGCAGGACTTTTTTTACTGTCCTGCTAGCGCACCGCTCCAGTGCGAAAGCCATCCGGCTTTCACACTGGTGTGAAAGGACCGGCTTTTTTCAGGAGTTACACAGGCACTATTTTTAGCGCTGTAGCTCCTGAAAAACGCCCCAGTGTTTGCTGCTTTTTAGGTGCTAAAGCAGTGATAATGTGCTACTTTCTGCAAGCTGCCTGGACGGAAGGGAGCCAACAAAATTGAAGAGCTTTCAGCATATCTCTGTTCAGTAGCACAGCAAACTGGCTACAGCAGCTAAACAGCACTGGACACATGGAACACCTATCCTGCAGTTCTATAGCACAGTGTAAGGAAGGGTATCACTACAGATTGCATGGTGTGGGACACGCAATGCCGGATCAGGGTGAGGAGCAATGTGGAGAGGAAAGTAATGTGCATTAGAGATAGGCTGCAGGGAAGGTCCTGGCTCTGAGCAGAGGAAGGTGAACCCAGAAACCAGTGCAATACTATTACACTTAGACATGTGCACACTGAAAAATTTTGTTTCGGAATTTCGTTTTCGTCCGAAAAATACATTTTATTTAGTTACTCCCAAAATTCGTTTTTATTTTGTATCGTTAAAAAATGCATTCGTCCTAAAATCCGAAATAATTAAGGTCGAAGCTGTCATTGAAGGCTTATGGTGTCTGTCGAATGTTTTAAGACGATTCGACGGAGCAGCTAAACTGTACGACGCAGCAATCGTACATTTCTGGTCGAATGTTCCGCCTACAAGCTATAGTAGAATTCTAATGTTGTATGACACTAGTAATAATTATATTTAATAATTATTATTACTACTCAAACATTAGAATTCTTCTATAGCTTATGGGCAGAGCATTTGACCATAAATGTCCGCTCGCGCCGACTGCGCCGTCAAATTTTCATGTCGAATCTTTTCTCTCTGTCGAATAATCTTGGACTAATAGAGTTAAGGTTAGGCACATTCAACCACAGGTTCGATGGACACAGATCACTATTGTCAGCATCGAATCTCCTATCTATTTGGAACTGTTGTCACAACGAAAACGAAAATAAAGCATTTAATGTCGGATCTTTCGGTTTTCACACGTTCGTTGTTTGTTAAAACAATAATGAAAATAAACGAAAATTCAGACGAAAACGAATGCACATGTCTAATCACACTGCAGGTTGTGTGTATGGGGGGGTTGCCAACAATTGCTGTCCCTGCATCTGTTGATCCACTTAATGGTATATATTTTGGTGGGAGATTTGTGCTAGAAGGGGGAATTTGGAGGGAGGAGAGTTGCACTCTAAGGCTCGATTCACATCTATGCATGTTGCTTTTGGCCTGATTCACACCTATGCATTTTTAGTGCTTTTTGCATTTTGCAGATTTGCACTATAGCACGTGTTCCATAGGAAACCATGTCAAATGGACTGTAGTGCAAATCTGCAAAATGCAAGAAAGCACTAAAAATGCATTAGGTGTGAATCGGGCCTAAGATCACATTTTAGGGCTTCTTCACACCAGGTGCAGTGAGGCAACGTGCAAAATCGCACATTTTCCTGTACCGCACCAAAATGTGCTACCTTTTGCAAATGCATGCAAGTTTGCTCTTATTAAAAAAAATGCAACGAGCGTAAACAAACATGTGCTCGGACGCACCTCCTGGTGTGAACGAGCCCTCAGACTGGTGTGCCCCTGGACTGTGAACAGTTCTTAAGGGTGCCTTGACTGCAAAAAAGGTTGAAAGATCACTGGTGAAGACTATAGGGGCCAGTTTGATAATACTGTAGTAAAAATGCATTACCCACATTTTACACTAGGGGGTGCTCCAAGCTAAGTAACAGTTCGCTGCATTGCCTTTTTATCCAGACAATTAATGCTACATGTTTCTGTCACCTAAAAGAAGTTTTTTTTTTTTTCTCCCAGAATCATACTTACCTAGGTGGATGCAGCATCAGTCCCCCGCCTCTGCTGCACTGATAACTGAGCGATCGAACACCCCCGTCGGCTCGGTTCTCTCAGCTCCCTGAGCTGTGGAGGGGCAGGGAGCGTCCGTCTCAACCCCTCAGCGGCTCGCTGCAAGGCTAAGAACTGCATCAGTCCAGGCACCTGGAGGATCCAGACTTAATTGTTGGGATGACGCCGTGCCTGGGAATGATTCCTGTGACATCAGCAGAGAGCGGATTGCAGGAGTGCAAAACGAACTGCACTCCTGTGACCCATGGGAGAAGCCCAGCCAAACAAGCTCAGCCTGGACTTCTCCTTTAAAACAATAAACGATGAACACCTTGGGAAGTGGTGGCGAACCTATGGCACGCGTGCCACTGCTGGCACGCAGAGCCCTCTCTGTGGGCACTCAGAAGCTCTGGGCAAACACGGGCTCCTCACACTTCACTAGGAGGGCAAAGCGCCCAGTGTCCCCACACTGTCCTGCTTTGTTCCATTGGTGTGAAAGCCCAGAGATGAGCTGCGCCATGTGAGCATGTTCTGTGCTATGGTGAGAGTAGGAAAGGTGTGTATGGGCAGAAGGAGCAAGACTGGCTACATGAGTGTCACTGCGCCACTGCCGTACCACAGCAGAGTGGGGAGGGAGTGGTGAGTTGCAGAGGGGGGGCCAGATGTGTGATGGAGTGTTATGCATGGTGGGGAGGTGTGCTACGAGTTATATGGCAATGTATAATGTGCTGTAGCTCACTGATGTGATGTGGCTGGAAAACAGATGAAGTGTGAGCTGAAGGCCAATACATAAGACTCAAGAAGTTTACAGTGTGATGAGATGTGCGATGTGCTGCATGGCGATGGATGTTGGCACTTTGAAATAAATAAGTTGGTTTTATGTTGCAGTTTGGGCACTCAGGCTCAAAAAGGTTCGCCATCACTGGGGGAAAGTCAGCTCATCAACAGAGTCCCATGGCCAACAGTGCCACCTACGTGGTGATGTCGGCCCACATGATCGAGCCCTCCATCTTTGATACCAGCCGACACAAAATCGAGATGCTCTTGTATTTTGGCTGTTAATGTAGTATTGACATATTTTATTAAAGCATACCAAGGATTTTACATTTTGCAGATCGTTTCATTATATGCCATATAATTTCCTTGTGGGAGAAAAATTGTGTGGGCATTCCGGAGTTGTGATACCCAGAGTCTGGCAGCTGCATAGCGGAGCCCTAGGATTTTTTTTACACGCTTACTATGACCACTCATCTCTAGAGGGTCACGATTCTCTGGTAAACTGATCCCAAGCGCTTTTGTGCACGGTGTGGATTTGTACAGTGGTCGTCTTCTTTGGGAGACACGCTTCTCAACTTTATTAGTGGACATGTTTTGTATCCCGTGTTGAAGCACTACACACTTTGTGGAACTTTAACAATAGAACTGGAAGCACCTTATCTGTGGACTCAATTTTCCTAAGCAGATTTTTTTTGTATCTTATTAATATTGGATATTAGGTCATTATTATTACTGTGATACTGTACAATTACACTATAGTAGGATTTTTGTTGTCCCTGCAATATTTCATGCTGAGCAAACTTCCCTGATGTATGTTATGTCCGAAGCAAAACAGCTAAATACAGCAACTGAAAATGACTTGGCATTAGCCTTTTGTAACTTGCTGTACAAAAGCACTCAGATAGGGAAAAGAGAAGGGGAGCGCTAGGAGCCAAAATCGGGGTGTACTACAGGCACATGGGCTGACTGGCAGGATGATGGCTGGAGTGGGGAGCAGAAGGATCACTCATTCAGTATTCCGATGCTCCTTCACTGCTCTTCTGGATGGTGGCACCGTCCTGTGATATTTACAGCATTGCTGCAGAAATCTTGTCCCGGGCCTGCATGGCAAATTCTGATAGACTTGAAAAGGATTCATTCAGATCTTTGGGAAGTTACTGCTCAAAAGTGGGCAGCTCCAGACAAGAACACAGAGTGGAGGGAGGGGCGTTTAGGGATCACCGCCGTCAGAGGCACGTAAGCATCTGGGTGTGGGGGATTTTTTTTTATTCAGTTTTCCTTTTCCTTGCAGATGCCATCTGTATGCATATCATACAACACCTTTTTTCAAGTATTTCTGAAAATTGCCTCTGTGTGGTTCCCCAAATGCTTTATTTTCCCCCGTTTGGGACTTGTCTGTTTTGTCTTCCTTAAAGAGGAACTGCAGTCTGCTCACATCATTTGTAATAAAAACATCCGTCATTCTGAAACTTCTCTCCAACCACACACATATATATATATATATATATATATATATATATATATATATATACACACACACACACTGTAATTCTGTACTTGCCACACATACTGCAGAAATCTCCCTCCACTGAGTCTGGCTGCAACCATTTTAACTGTGGGCAGCTGAAGCTGCTGCCTGTTCACTTCCTGGATTTACACAGACACACAGAAGCACACCTCCAGCTCTGCAGCTCTCATTGGCCCTCTTATGACTCATCACACCTCCCTTCATGGTAAACTCTCACAAGAGTGAGAGCTGTGTATGATGTCATAAGCCTAGGCTTTTTACCAGACCAAAAACAGGAAGTGGTCTGTATAAGATATTTATTGGCAGAAAAAAAAAAAAGTTTTACTATTCAAAGTTAAAACAACAAGAGCAGAAGATTTAATAGATGGAAAGATGAAAAAAAAAAAAAAAAAATGACTGAAGTTCCACGTTAAGGCTTGGCCTGCTGCATTCACTCCCCTCCTGTCCAAATTTTACCAGGTTTTCTAGCCAATTTATGTATCAGCTGGAATTGTTGTTAGTGTCTTAATTTAAAAGAAAAATATGTGCGGTTTTCTCCGTGGGGTTGTTGGGCAGAGATGAAGACAATATTTGTGAAATCAAAAAAGTTTCATTTAAAAAATGTGAAAATTGATACAAGTATTTTCTTTGATGTTCCACAGAGATACTACTAAGATTTTCACCCTCTGATATATGTTGTCCCCCCTGAGGAAGACGGAAGACCAACAAAGGTCGAAATGCATCGGGGTTGAGGGGTGCGTTATTCAACACATGAATCCTTTATACACTTTGGATGTTTCTCCAATAATTTTGTAATTATACTATATGGCTGTACTTTTTGCTGCATGTATCTGTTTGTACCCATTGGAATATTTGCCATTAGCTAACCAGAGTTGGCATTTTTAATAATTCATAAATATTTTCAAGTTTGTCGTTTATTCGATTTACTTAAAAAAGAAAACTTTTTTGATTTCACAAATATTGTCTTCATCTCTACCCAACAACCCAACGAGGAAAACCGTACATATTTTTCTTATAAATAATTTGGGGTGAGCAGTTGGCTCTTAAACACTCTACAACTTATGTTGTTGCACCATTCTCCATTTTTTGAGTGTCTTAATTTAAACCAGTCTGATATTCTACATATATTTCTTTTGTATTTAGGGAACAAAACTATTCTCCACAAATGAACTCCTGATGAAGTGGATGGATTTTTATCCACGAAACGCATTGAGTGTGTGGAGGAGTTAAAATGTATAAGCTACAATATACATAAACAACGTTGAACAGAAATGTATATATGTTGAAGTTTGGATGCTATTAATATGGAAAAGTCTATGAATGTACATGTTTTAATATTGTTATATTAATATAATCTATTTTTGTAATAAATTGTATATTTTTAACCACAATTTTGGTAGTGCCTTTAAAACCCTGCCATGGTAATGTGTTTGCACCCATAAGACATTTGGATCTCTCGAATTTCAGCATGGCACATCTTGACTTGGCAATATTTGCCCACTCTTCTTTGCAAAAACACTCCAAATCTGTCAGATTGCGAGGGCATCTCCTGTGCACAGCCCTCTTCATTCACCCCACAGATTTTCAATTCAGGTCTGGGCTCTGGCTGGGCCATTCCAAAACTTTAATCTTCTTCTGGTGAAGCTATTCCTTTGTTGATTTGGATGTTCAGCTTTCTAGCAGAAGCCTGAAGGTTTTGTGCCAATATTGACTGGTATTTGGAACTGTTTACAATTCCTTCTACCTTGACTAAGTCCTCTGTTCCAGCTGAAGAAAAACAGCTCCAAACCTTGATGCTGCCACCACCATGCTTCACGGTGGGTATGGTGTTCTTTTGGTGGTGTGCAGTGTTTTTGCACCAAACATATATCTTTTGGAATTATGGCCAAAAAGTTCAACCTTGGTTTCATCAGACCATAACACATTTTCCCACATGCTTTTGGGAGACTTCAGATGCGTTTTTGCAAAATGTAGCCGGGCTTGGATGTTTTTCTGCGTAAGAAAAGATTTCCGTCTTGTCACTCTACCCCATAGCCCAGACATATGAAGAATACGGGACATTGTTGTCACATGTACCACACAGACAGTATTAGCCAGATATTCCTGCAGCTCCTTTAATGTTACTGTAGGCCTCTTCTCAGCATCCCTGACCAGTTTTCGTCTCGTCTTTTCATTAATTTTGGAGGGACGTCCAGTTCTTGGTAATGTCACCGTTGTTCCATATTTTCTCCACTTGATGATGACTGTCTTCACTGTGTTCCATGGTATATCTAATGCCTTGGAAAATCTTTTGTACCCTTCTCCCGACTGATACCTTTTAACAATGAGATCCCTCTGATGCTTTAGAAGCTCTCTGCAGACCATGGCTTTGGCTGTAGGATGCGACTAAGAAAAGGTCAGGAAAGACGTACTAAAACAGCTGAACTTTATTTGGGGTTAATCAGAGGCACTTTAAATGATAGCAGATGTGTACTGACTCCTATTTAACATGAGTTTGAATGCGATTGCTTAATCAGCTACATCCCCAGTTATAAGAGGGTGTGCACGCTTAATGCAACCACATTATTACATTTTTTTATTTTTACTACCCCCCTCTAAAAGATTTCAGTTTTTCAATTGAGTTGTACAGTTTATAGGTCACATTAAAAAAAAAAAAAGGTGGAAAAAGTTCTGAAATGATTTATATTTGTCTCATTTTTTTTTACATTACAGAAACCTGATGATATTTTAACAGGGGTGTGTAGACCTTTTATATGCACTGTATATGTTGTCTATTCTCTATTGTGAATAAAATAGGGGTTCAGGAGATTTGCAAATCATTGCATTCTGTTTTTATGTAGATTTTACACAGCGTCCCAATATTTTATGAATTGGGGTTGTAATATATTACCACCATGTTCTATCGTAAAATAAAAATAAAAAATACCTTCTCTCGGTTGAATCAGGATGGGTTTTCAGTTTCACTCCACTCTCTGTGATTTCCACTTTCCGGACACTGCCGAAGAAGTCAGTGATGAGAACGGACTGCGGGTCCCTCTGGAAGAGGTCGGTTCGATGGCCCGGGGTGGACACGCACAGGCTCTTAGGGCACACCTGGAACTGAAAAGAGAAAATATAAATGTTTATACTCCACCCTAGGACAAGATTCCGCTCCTAATGGTGGCAGAGTGCAAAGTGTGAGAAATGAGCCCTGAGCTTGACAAATCAGAGTCAGGCCAAAAGGTTATCAACTCCATGAGC
The DNA here is from genome assembly GCA_028564925.1 of Lithobates sylvaticus. Taxonomy (NCBI): domain Eukaryota; kingdom Metazoa; phylum Chordata; class Amphibia; order Anura; family Ranidae; genus Lithobates; species Lithobates sylvaticus. The sequence goes on from CM053032.1 coordinate 247,069,594, forward strand.
AAGGGCGTTTAAGAAACCATTAACCTCAAAGAAAAAACAATCACTAAAAAAGGAACACTACAGCCTTACCAAATTAAAAGTTTACATTTGAGGGCTGGTTCACACCCCAAAAACACACTCCAGATCTGTTCCAGATGCTTTTCTGCAAGTGCATTTTTAATTCGTTCTGGAGTGTTTTTGATGAGTTTGACACAGGTGCTTTTTCTTACTATACTAGGGGCCAGTGCATTTTTGATGCATTTTACTGTGTTCCAGTTCAGTGCAGGAACTTGAAAACCCTCAAACTGACCACACTGGTGTAAACTATGCCATTGGAAGCCAAATAACCTACTTTCCATGATGCAATAATAAAACACACTGGACTGCATGTGGTATGAACTGGCCCTAAATCAATTTAAATCTACTTATATTTTGCCTTCCCTGGCTCCCCTTCATTGAAATGCTAATACAATTTTTAAATAAAATCTATTAATTTCTATTACATTAAACAGATATAAATTAAAATTAAACACCTTATTTTCTATAACTGTGATGCAATCAGTTGGCGGCTATGCTTCTCAATGCAATGCAAAAAGATTATGGCTGGTGGGAGGGGCCAGCCAGGTGCTGTACATGGCTTATTGAAAATATCACAGCACCATGCCTTGGTACTCTTCTCAAGAGCCCTCAGCCCTGATTGCCTGGGTTAGATGAAGCTGGTTGCTCTTTAGACAGAAAATGAGGGGATACATCTGACTTGCAGCAGCTTATATTGCACATTGTGAGAAGCTCACTGTGTGCAGTGAAATCAGAGTAAGACAACTGTGCAGGATTGAAGATATATTGTTAAGCAGTTCAGCTTTAAACAACTTAACAAAATTAAACATATAGTACCTACAAAGGACACCATTTGTTCAGGTGGTTTGCTTTTCATTCTAAACTTGCTTGAAAATGCCAGACTAAGTCCCCCTGCCCACAGACCCCCAACAAGCACTAGGTCAGGGTTGTGGGGGGAAGTAGTCCCTTTCCTCATCACCTCTCTTAAAGTGAATGTAAAGTCTCTTTTAAAAAACAAACATGTTATATACTTACCTTCTCTGTGCAGTGGATTTGAACAGGGCAGCCCTGAGCGTCTTCTTGGGTCCCTCTTCGGTGCTCCTGGCCCCTCCTCCCCGTCAAGTGCCCCCACAGCAAGCAGCTTGCTATGGGGGCACCCGAGCTGAGCTGCAGTTCCGGGTGTCCATTCAGACACAGAGCTGCGGTATGGCCCCACCCCCTCTATCCCGATTGACTGACTTTGACTGACAGCCAATGGTGCCGATGCTGTGTCTCAGCCAATCTGGCGGGAGACCCCCGGATGGCTGAAGGGCTTCGTGGACATCCCTGAATAAAGATGGGGCTCAGGTAAGTATTAGGGGGCTGCTGCACACAGAAGGCCTTTTATCTTAATGTATAGAATGCATTAAGATACTGCCTTTGTGACCGGTTTAAAAAAAATGAACTATTTTAATACTTATGCTGCTAGCCTTAAAGAGTAACTCCACTTTTGTTGAGAAAAAAAAAAAAAAAAAAAAAACATTCCCCTCTGGGTGATCTATGTACATTACAAGAATTTTAACAAACTGTTGCAAATTACTACCTTTTGTTATTCCCCTGTGCTAAGCGAGTCTAATGGGAGTGGTTTCATAATCATCAACCAGCTGCTGCAGGTCTCTAATGAGGAAATCTGCTGGGGCTGCGTCACTTTAGATGTGATTTCCTATTGGGAGTGTCTCACCAAAAATTACATTTTTGTTGCAGGGGATGCCTGAAATCGGACTTGCATCTTGGTGCAGACTTCTAGGAAAATCAGTGAGCCAATCACACAAGCAGGATATGATATTTCTGGGGGGTGTTCTGTACACATTCTGTGTACAGAATGCTTCCAGGTAGCCATATTGCATTTTCAGAAAATTACAGCGGCTGCAGATTGAAAAGGAAATGTTTACTAACATTCAATTACAATATGTTTGTCGCAATGGTATACGGATATATTATAGATAGAGAGGGAGAGAGAGCGTGAGAGAGAGCGCGAGAGAGAGAGAGAGCGAGAGAGAGAGAGAGAGAGCGAGAGAGAGAGAGAGAGAGAGAGAGCGAGAGAGAGAGAGAGCGAGCGAGCGAGAGCGAGCGAGAGAGCGCGCGCGAGAGAGAGAGAGAGCGAGAGCGAGAGAGAGCGAGAGAGAGCGCCGGAGAGCGCGCGAGAGAGAGAGAGCGCGAGAGAGAGAGAGAGCGAAAGAGAGATTTTTTTTATTTTTTTTATTTTTACTTTGGCCTTTGTTTTTCCCCCCACCAAAAAAAAAAAAAAAAGGTAAAAGTAGATTTATTTTTTAAATATTAAAAAAACTCTCAGTTGCTTCCTGGTTACTGACTTATGTCAGTAATACATCCCTGGAATATTCATGGGTATTTTTTTTTTCTGAAAGAGAGAGGGAGGGAGGGGCTTTCACAGTTAAGCACACCCTCCTGCCTGCATGCCTGAGCACAGGGCAGATGGATTAAAGGAAGTAAATAATACATGAACTATCTTCCCTTACTAATGATGGCTGCAGCTAAAAATGCTGAGGGTGTTTTTTAAAGTGGTCTCCTAAGAAAATAAAGCATTGAGACACGGAAGGATGGGTTACTTTGACTAAAAAATAAATTATTAAAATAGAATATTGGATTTTCTGGGGTATGGGCAAAGATTTGGGATATATTTTTTTGATGAACCATTGGGCTTCTATATTATAGAAGTAGGTTAATAAATTTACAGATTATGGAGCATATTTTTAAAGCAATGAACGTGACATTCAGCAAAAACAAACAAACATTTATTGCAGGTAAATCAAATACTAGAAAGAAAAAAAAAAAAAAACACAACCTACCATGAATTTTCATAAAGGTCAATTTTACTGCTTTAGAATGTATTCTATGTGATGAATTTTCTTTGCACACTGGTGAATTCCATTCAACTTATTAGATGACTTTTGAAAACAACTGATTAACCGGAGCTTATTTAGAGATTTCAGAGCAAAATAAGGTTGTTTGGTTTCTCATGCAATCTAGACTTTTCAGTATTTGTTTTATATAAAATTTAGAAAAATTATTCAGAACTGTTTTAATATTTCCACATCGTTAGGGACACAGAAAACCCAGAATTTTTTACTGAACTTGAGGCAAAAAAAAAATAAAAATAGAAGATTTATTCAGTGGAAGAGTTGCCAATTTTATAAAAAGGTATAAATGTGTATATATTATATGGGCATTAAAAAATAAACAAACAGTTCTCTAAAAAAAATTAAAAAACAAACACTTTTCCTGCTCCTGACATATTCTTTGCTGGCTGGTGGAAACAAAAAAGGTGGGAGTATTCTTTGAAGATTAAACAGAGATTTGTTTAGTTTAAAACCTTTTTATTTCATGTAAAAGGGCTCTGCAGGGTTCATACTTGGTGCCAGGGGTCTCTTTAGGAAAGCAGCTTGGTTCCCAGCAATGTTCAAAGACTGTAAACTAAAAGCAGTTTATCAATTCTCTCTTATGTGCGCTACAGAGGCCTTCTCCATCACTTTCATCTCCATACCTATGCCTCAGCTGTCACATTTAGAGTTTAAGCCAAAAAAAAAAAAAAAAAAAAAAAAAAAAAAAATCAAGGTCCACAAGACACGTGTATACAGTTTTCCACTACTCTGCCCATTAATAGCTACCCTCTAAAAATCAATTAAAGGCTCACATTTTAAAAATAAATACACATCCATTTGCAAATAAAACAAAACAAAAAATTATATTATATATATATAATATTAGTGCCGTTACTGATTAAAATGTTCGTGTTCGATTAATCAATTTTTTTTAATTGATTAAGCGACTAATTTCGATTAATTATAACGCACATACAGATCCAATGCCAGTTGGATCAGTCTGATGCTCCATCCACCGAGGTAAGTATGATTAGAAAAAAAAACAAAAAAAACAAACATACTTCTCTTTTAACCACTTGCCGACCGCCCATGTACATATACGTCAGCAGAATGGCACGTACAGGCAAAATCACGTACCTGTACGTGACATTCTTCCGGCGGGTGGGGTGTCCGATCGGAACCCCCTCCGCCGGCGGGGACGGTCGGCATCGCTTCAGGAGCGATCCGGGAGGGGACGGCCAGTGGTTTCTGGCCACCCCCTCGCGATTGCTCCTGGCGAATGAAAAGCTTCCCCTTCCTGTCTATTGTATAGACAGGAAGGCGGAAGTGATGTCACGCTCGGTGCGCCGGTCTATGTGACCGGAACGCTGAGGAGTGAAGATGTACAGGTTAGTGCACAAACAGTACACTGACACCAGTACACATAGGCACACAATCCACCCCCCTGTCACCCCCAGATCACCCCCCAGATCACCCCCTCCCCCCCCAGTCACAGTGTCACTAATTGCAGTGATCATTTATTTACTGATCACTGCATTTAGTGTCAGTGTGACTGTAATAACTGTCAGGGCAGTTAGTTTTAGGTCCAAGGTAGCCCCCTACCCCCCCCTAATAAAGGTTTAACCCCCTGATTGCCCCTAGTTAACCCCTTCACCCCCTTTTGCCAGTGTCACTAAGCGATCGTTTTTCTGATCGCTGCATTAGTGTCGCTAGGTAACCATTTTTTTTTTATTTTTAACCGCCATGTTTATATAGGTTCATAAATAGGTTTATAGGTCAGGTACCCCCATATTACAACCTAAATAAAGGTTTTAACCCCCTGATTGTCCCTAGAGTTAACCCTTTCACCAGTGATCACCGTATAAGTGTCACTGGTGACGCTGGTTAGCCAGTTAGTTATTTCGTTATTTAGGTTCCCCGTCAGGTTTTTATATAGCGTCAGGTACCCCCATATATTACCTAATAAAGGTTTAACCCCCTGATTGCCCTAGTTAACCCTTTCACCCCCTTTTGCCAGTGTCACTAAGCGATTGTTTTTCTGATCGCTGCATTAGTGTCACTGGTGCCGCTAGGTAGCCAGTTTTTTTTTGTATTACTGTTACGGGTGACGCTGGTTAGTTAGTTTGTTTTTTATACTGTCAGGGCACCCGCCATTTATTACCCAATAACGGTTTAACCCCCTGATCGCCCGGCGGGTGATATCAATTAGGTCTTAAGGTTAAATAAGGTCTGCGTCGCCCCAGGTTAGTGCCAGCACCGCAAACACCCACGCGCAAAGCATACACCTCCCTTAGTGGCACAGTATCTGAACAGATCAATATCTGATCTGATCAGATCTATACTAGCGTCCCAGCAGTTTAGGGTTCCAAAAAAACGCATTGTTAGCGGGATCAGCCCAGATACCTGCTAGCACCTGCGTTTTCCCCCCTTTTCTCCGCCCAGCCCACCCAAGTGCAGTATCGATCGATCACTGTCACTTACAAAACACTAAGCCTGTGTTTTAGTGCTAAGCATTTTTTTGTTTTCAGGTGCGCCATTCAGTTGGCGCGGATCAGTCTGATGCTCCAACAGCGTCCCCACGATACGACTCCAACGGTAAGTAAAAAAAAAGAGCATATGATTAGCAAAAAAAACACGGCATAACAAAAAAAACAAATGCCCATCATTAGAAGTGGGTGGATGAAGGGAGGTATTCTAATGGTGGGCATACCCACCAATCAATCTCTTTTTTTTCGTTCAGCAAAGAGGCTGCATGCTGGACTTTGAATGGTTATACCAGAATGATGCCTGCAGGTTTAGGTATCATCTTGGTATCATTCTTTTCAGCCAGTGATCGGCTTTCATGTAAAAGCAATTCTAGCGGGTAATTAGCCTCTAGACTGCTTTTACAAGCAGTGGAGGGAATGTCCCCCCTCCCGGATATAAACCGCGCCATTGGGAAATTGGGAAAGCATTTATCACACCAATCTTGGTGTGGTCAGATGCTTTGAGGGCAGAGGAAAGATCTAGGGTCTAATAGACACAAGCGTTGGTCTGGCGTCATATATAAACAGCAATTGCACCATGCATGTGAGGTATCACCGCGAAGGTCAGATCGAGGGCAGTAATTTTAGCAGTAGACCTCCTCCGTGAATCTAATGTGGTATCATGTAAAGGCTTTTAAAGGCTTTTAAAAATGTATGTAGTTTGTCGCCACTGCGTGTTTGTGCGCAATTTTAAAGCATGTCGTGTTTGGTATCCATGTACTCGGCCTAAGATCATATTTTTTATTTCATCAAAAATTTGAGCAATATAGTGTGTTTTAGTGCATTAAAATAAAAAAAGTGTATTTTTTCCACAAAAAATGCGTTTGAAAAATCGCTGCGCAAATACTGTGTGGAAAAAAAAAATGCAACACCCACCATTTTAATCTGTAGGGCCTTTGCTTTAACAATATATATAGTGTTTGGGGGTTCAACGTAATTTTTCTTGCAAAAAAAAAAAAATATGTTTTCATGTAAACAAAAAGTGTCAGAAAGGGCTTTGTCTTCAAGTGGTTAGAAGAGTGGGTGACGTGTGACATAGGCTTCTAAATGTTGTGCATAAAATGCCAGGACAGTTCAAACCCCCCCCAAATGACCCCATTTTGGAAAGTAGACACCCCAAGCTATTTGCTGAGAGCAATGTTGAGCCCATTAAATATTTTTTTTTTTTGTCCCAAGAGATTGAATAATGAAAAAAAAAAAAATATATATTTTTTTTTTACAAAAGTTGTCACTAAATGATATATTGCTCAAACATGCCATGGGCATATGTGGAAATACACCCCAAAATACATTCTGTTGCTTCTCCTGAGTACGGGGATACCACATGTGTGGGACTTTTTGGGAGCCTAGCTGCGTACGTGGCTTTCTAATGGAGTAATTATTTTATTTCACTTCTCACTGCCAATCACAGTTAACCCATAAAAAAAAATGACCCCATTTTGGAAAGTAGACACCCCAAGCTATTTGCTGAGAGGTATTGTGAGTATTTTGCAGATGTCGCTTTTTGTCAAAAAAAAAATATTTTTTTTTCTTTACTTTCTTCATTTTCAAAAACAAATGAGAGCTTAAAAATACTCACCATGCCTCTCAATAGCTTGGGGTGTCTAAATAACACGTAAAAAGTCTATAAGAGTCCAAATTAAATTCTAGTGCTCCATATTTCCCACGTGTGAGAATCTTGTAATGATAGGTGACCATTTCACCACATGCCAATGTACACCGCACCCACCAAAAATAATTCTCAGTCAAAAACGCCTTTTATGGGCTACACTTCCAGGGATGAAGCTCCTGTGCTGCAGGAACCATATGCAGTCAGGTAACTAGTCACAGGTATTACTGGCTGCCAATGCGTTTCGTCACACAGATGTGACATCCTCAAAACGAGATGAGGCTCAGGTAAGTATTAGGGGGGCTGCTGCACACAGGTTTTTAATCTTAATGCATAGAATGCATGAAGATAAAAAAAGCTTCTGACTTTAGAACCACTTTAATACATTCTATGCATTAGGATAAAAAAAAAAAACTTTTTGTGCATCAGCCTCCCCTAATACTTACCCCGAGCCCCATTTCGATCCAGCGATGTTGCACGAGAGACTTGGCAGTCCGGGACTCTCCCACCTGATTGGCTGAGACACAGCAGCAGGGGCCCATTGACTCCTGCCGCTGTCAAAGTCAATGAGCCAATGAGGGGCTGAGTACATAGAGGAGCTGCTTGCTGTGGGGGCACTGGGCAGGAGGGAGGGGCCAGGAGCGCTGGCGAGGGACCCGAGAAGGAGGATCTGGGCTGCTCTGTGCAAAACCACTGAACAGAACAGGTAAGTAGAACATTTTTTTTTTTTTTAAATAACAAGGACTTTAGGGTGGGGAGGGGATGGGACGGAAAAGGAGGGTGAGGGGATGGGGGACGGAAAAGGAGGGTGAGGGGATGGGGGACGGAAAGGGAGGGTGAGGGGATGGGGGACGGAAAGGGAGGGTGAGGGGATGGGGGACGGGAGGGGACGGGAAGGAAACTCCCACCCTCCTTTCACACAGCACACAGGAACAAAGCTGCCTTCCCCTGTCACTATTTTTCTCTTGGCGTCAGCAAAACTTGTCAAAAGTGTCTCATGCTGATTGCGGAGGAATGAAGAGAAATTACACTTTGTGCTTGTATACACTTCAGAGCGATACGCTTTGTTTATATTTCATGTCTCAGGTTTACAACCACTTTAAGGCTGAGATTAACTGCAGCAAGAGGCGCTAAAGCTGCGATTTTCAGATGCAGACCCAAAACACAAATAAAAATTGCTATTGAACCAAAATCAATTTTGATTCATTTTAGTCCGTGTTTAAAATTAAAACAATAAAAACAAATAATAATTTTTTGAAAATAAGAACAATGAAATAGGTCAAAAGAAGTGTGATGGCTCCTGTGTTTAACACCTCCTCGTGGAATTCGCACATTGCAGTTGGTTACAGATCCGTGAGATGTCTGTGTGGGCTGCAAGCTGAGAAAGCCGCGTGAGCCAAGCCCGAGAGCAGAAACGGCCTCCACATACCAAGCAGAGGCGTCAGGAGCCCATGTCAGCGCTAGCGAGATATTCGATCATTAGAGGTTAACCCCTCACTGTCAAACATCAAAGGTGTGATACAGTTTAATATGCCGAGAGTGGTTTCCACGGTCTGCATGCCGCACCAGGCTACACGTTAATATCTTTCCCACTCCTAGAAATATACTGAAATTTGCTTTGTGTTTGATAGATACCTAAACCACAGATCAGCATCGTATTTTAGGGCCCATTCACACCCAACGCAGCGGGATGCAGTTGGATGCACTTCAACTGCATAGACAGTGCAAAATCAGGGTAATCCTATGAGCATAGTTCACATTACTGCAGTCAAAATAGGTAGAGCATGCCACATTTTTCCACACCGTGCAAAAACACACGCAAATGCAAAATGACGCATCACAGTTCGCATAGAAACCCAGGGAAGGAAACGGGGTGACCTCACAAGACAAATGCGGAATAGAAAAACGTGCCTTAACTGAATGTAAATGTGCATTTAAACGCAAAGCAAAAGCATGCATACATGCAAGGAAAAAACGTGCAGTAGATGTGCAGTTTCTAGTGTGAATAAGCCCTTAGTGCAAATTTTTGTTTGTTTTATATTTTGCTTTATGTGTTTATATAAAAAAAAAAAAAAAAAAAAAAAAAAAAAAAAAAAAAAAGCCCAAAAGTACAAAAAAAATTAAAATAAAAATAAATTAGGAAAAAAATAAAATAAAAACGCTTTCCTCGATATACTCTTAAATTATTTAGTGGTCAGTAACCCTATATAACAGCCCATTATGTGTCACCTGAAACCAAAGCCCACGATGTCACCATTGTCCCCACTAGCAGGGAGCATCCATCTTCGCCCCTCTTCCTTACGGGGGCCGCAAACTCTGGCTAAAGTGCGCAACTGCCGTAGTTATCGGAACTCGGCTATTTCATAAAGATCTCCTAAACCATGGAGGTTTAGAAAATATTTACCATACCTACAGGTAAGCCTTTCAGAACCTTCCCCCCCTCCAGTGTATAATACAGGTATTTGCACCCACTTCCAGGCATAGACCCCCCCCCCCCCCCCCCCCCCCGCTGTCTGCTGGGAAACACACGGGTCCCAGAGACAGCAGGATTGCGCAACGCAACTCGCGCATGCGCAGTAGGGTATCGGGAAGTGAAGCCGCAAGGCTTCATTTCCTGATTCCCTTACCGAAGATGTTGGAAGCAGCACCAGGGAGCCGAGCGACAGATTGGCTTCGGGTGCTGACATTGCGGGCGCCCTGGACAGGTGAGTGTCCATATTTTAAAAGTCAGTAGCTGCAGTATTTTTAGCTGCTGACTTAAAAAAAAAAAAAATATTTGGCGGACCTCCTCTTTAATATAGGCTTACCTTTAGGTAAAAGTGGTTGTACAAGGTGTACAACCACTTTAAAAACTTCTATATACTGGATGAATGTTTGTGAATTTTAAAAGCAAAAAGAAATGGCTGAAATTTTAGCTTTTTGCCCACAAGTTTTGTTGCACATCATTAGTTGTACTTTTTATTTATTTTTTCTACCACTGAGAGGTCCTAACAAAATAGACGCACTACCACGACTATTTTATATGTAAAAAGTAAAAGTTATTCATAGTGAGACGCCGTGCTAAACTCAAATATAAATTATTCTAAATGTGCAACTAGCGATCAACACAAATGGCAGTAAAAACATTAATAAAATTACATGACGGGTGAAAAGTTCAAGTTTCATAAAAATAATGAATATAAAATTCATGCAAAAAAAAAAAAATGGTCCAACACCAATTAGTGTAATGCAGAATGAATTCCAGAAAATGGTAAGAACCCTTTCACACTGGGGCATTTTAAGGCGCTTTAGCGTTAAAAAATAGCACCTGAAAAGCGCCTACACACACGCATTTTTCTTTGTTTCTGTGATAAAGATTTGCAATTAAACAATGGTTCTTTATAAAAATTTTGCCCAAATTTTTTTTTCTACATTTTCTTTTGTGAAAATAACCAAAATAAGTGTATATTATTTAGTCTGTAAGAAAGTTATAGATTCCACAAACTATGGCATATATCTGAAAATGTATCAATCCTGACGTACTGATGGACTCATTACTTGAGGCCCTAAAATGCCACGACAGTAGAAATATCCCCCCCCCCCCAAATGACCCCTTTTTGGAAAGTAGACAGTCCAAGGTATTCAGTAAGAGGCATAGCGTTTTTGTTTTTTTTTAAGTTGTAATTTTTTTTGCCATAATCTTTTGAAAAAAAAAAATTAAAATTAAAAAAAAAAAAAAAAAAAATCACAATTACATTTTTTTAAATCACTAAGTTTTTTTTAACCACTTCCCGACCGCCCCATGTAGATATACGTCAGCAGAATGGCACGTACAGGCAGAATCACGTACCTGTACGTGCCATTCTTCAGGCGGTTGGGGGGTCCGATCGGACCCCCCTCCGCCGGCGGGGACGGTCGGGATCGTGTCAGGAGCGATCCGGGACGAGGGGACGGCCAGTGGTTTCTGGCCACCCCCTCGCGATCGCTCCTGGCCAATGAAAAGCTTCCCCTTCCTGTCTATTGTATAGACAGGAAGGCGGAAGTGATGTCACGCTCGGTGCGCCGGTCTATGTGACCGGAGACGCCGAGCTGTGAACATGTAAAGGTTAGTGCACAACAGTACACTGACACCAGTACAGTTAGGCACATATTCCACCCCCCTGTCACCCCCCAGATCACCCCCTCCCCCCCCAGTCACAGTGTCACTAATTGCAGTGATCATTTATTTACTGATCACTGCATTTAGTGTCAGTGTGACTGTAATAACTGTCAGGGCAGTTAGTTTTAGGTCCAAGGTAGCCCCCTACCCCCCCCTAATAAAGGTTTAACCCCCTGATTGCCCCTAGTTAACCCCTTCACCCCCTTTTGCCAGTGTCACTAAGCGATCGGTTTTCTGATCGCTGCATTAGTGTCGCTAGGTAACCATTTTTTTTTTTTTTTTTTAACCGCCATGTTTATACAGGGTCATAAATAGGTTTATAGGTCAGGTACCCCCATATTACAACCTAAATAAAGGTTTTAACCCCCTGATTGCCCCTAGAGTTAACCCTTTCACCAGTGATCACCGTATAAATGTCACTGGTGACGCTGGTTAGCCAGTTAGTTATTTCGTTATTTAGGTTCCCCGTCAGGTTTTTATATAGCGTCAGGTACCCCCCATATATTACCTAATAAAGGTTTAACCCCCTGATTGCCCCTAGTTAACCCTTTCACCCCCTTTTGCCAGTGTCACTAAGCGATCGTTTTTCTGATCGCTGCATTAGTGTCGCTAGGTAACCAGTTTTTTTTTTGTATTACTGTTACGGGTGACGCTGGTTAGTTAGCTTGTTTTTTATACTGTCAGGGCACCCGCCATTTATTACCCAATAACGGTTTAACCCCCTGATCGCCCGGCGGGTGATATCAATTAGGTTTTAGGGTCTAATAAGGTCTGCGTCGCCCCAGGTTAGTGCCAGTACCGCAAACACCCACGCGCAAAGCATACACCTCCCTTAGTGGCACAGTATCTGAACAGATCAATATCTGATCTGATCAGATCTATACTAGCGTCCCAGCAGTTTAGGGTTCCAAAAAAAACGCATTGTTAGCGGGATCAGCCCAGATACCTGCTAGCACCTGCGTTTTCCCCCTCCGCCCAGCCCAGCCCACCCAAGTGCAGTATCGATCGATCACTGTCACTTACAAAACACTAAGCACACATAACTGCAGCGTTCGCAGAGTCAGGCCTGATCCCTGCGATCGCTAACATTTTTTTTGTGGTAGCGTTTTGATTCAGTCGCTTCAGTCAGGAGCTTTTTTACCTGTGAATCTCAAAAAAAATAAAAAAAAATAAAATAGTTGTCGTTTTATTGTTCTCTCTCTCTCTCTCTATATTGTTGCTCTTTTTTTACTCCATTCTATTCTGCAATGTTTTATTATGTTTTATCATGCTTGCTTTTCAGGTATGTAATTTTGTTTACTGTGTTTTAGTGTTAAGCATTTTTTTGTTTTCAGGTGCGCCATTCAGTTGCAACGCGGATTTATTTATCTTGACAGCAACAGCGTTTGCTCCCACGATACATAAAGCCGCGACTCCAACGCTGTAGGAGGTGATTTCACCACCACAGTTAAAAAAAAAGAGCATATATGCCGAAGCATGGGGGCAGCAGGGGGGGGGGGAGGAGCGATTGGCTCCTAATGCCACGTACATACGGTCGAAATTCCGACCGTGTGTACACGGCATAACTTTTGCGGGAGGATGCCCCCATGCATCGGCATATATAAATGGTGCATGTATGCCCATCATTAGAAGTGGGTGGATGAAGGGAGGTACTCTAATGGTGGGCACACCCACCAATCAATCTCTTTTTTTTCGTTCAGCCAAGAGGCTGCATGAAAAAAAAAAGATTACAATATATGTCCAGTATGTTGCTGGACTTTGAATGGTTATACCAGAATGATGCCTGCAGGTTTAGGTATCATCTTGGTATCATTCTTTTCAGCCAGTGATCGGCTTTCATGTAAAAGCAATTCTAGCGGGTAATTAGCCTCTAGACTGCTTTTACAAGCAGTGGGAGGGAATGTCCCCCCTCCCGGATATAAACCGTGCCATTGGGAAATTGGGAAAGCATTTTATCACACCAATCTTGGTGTGGTCAGATGCTTTGAGGGCAGAGGAAAGATCTAGGGTCTAATAGACCCCAATTTTTTCAAAAAAAGAGTACCTGTCACTGCCTATTGCTATCATAGGGGATATTTACATTCCCTGAGATAACAATAAAAATCATAACAAAGAAAAAAAATGGAAGGAACAGTTTAAAAATAAAAAAGCTAACTAAATAAAAAAAAAACAAAAAAAAAAAAAAAAAAAAAGCACCCCGGCCCCCCCTTCTCTTGCGCAAAGGCGTACACAAGCGTTGGTCTGGCGTCATATGTAAACAGCAATTGCACCATGCATGTGAGGTATCACCGCGAAGGTCAGATCGAGGGCAGTAATTTTAGCAGTAGACCTCCTCCGTGAATCTAATGTGGTATCATGTAAAGGCTTTTAAAAATGTATGTAGTTTGTCGCCACTGCGTGTTTGTGCGCAATTTTAAAGCATGTCGTGTTTGGTATCCATGTACTCGGCCTAAGATCATATTTTTTATTTCATCAAAAATTTGAGCAATATAGTGTGTTTTAGTGCATTAAAATAAAAAAAAGTGTATTTTTTTTTCCACAAAAAATGCGTTTGAAAAATCGCTGCGCAAATACTGTGTGGAAAAAAAAAATGCAACACCCACCATTTTAATCTGTAGGGCCTTTGCTTTAACATTATATATAGTGTTTGGGGGTTCAACGTAATTTTCTTGCAAAAAAAAAATATGTTTTCATGTAAACAAAAAGTGTCAGAAAGGGCTTTGTCTACAAGTGGTTAGAAGAGTGGGTGACGTGTGACATAGGCTTCTAAATGTTGTGCATAAAATGCCAGGACAGTTCAACCCCCCCCCCCAAATGACCCCATTTTGGAAAGTAGACACCCCAAGCTATTTGATGAGAGCAATGTTGAGCCCATTAAATATTTTTTTTTTTTGTCCCAAGAGATTGAATAATGAAAAAAAAAAATATATATATTTTTTTTTTACAAAAAGTTGTCACTAAATGATATATTGCTCAAACATGTCATGGGCATATGTGGAAATACACCCCAAAATACATTCTGTTGCTTCTCCTGAGTACGGGGATACCACATGTGTGGGACTTTTTGGGAGCCTAGCTGCGTACGGAACCCCAAAAACCAATCACCGCCTTCAGGCTTTCTAAGGGTGTAATTTTTTTATTTCACTTCTCACTGCCAATCACAGTTTCGGAGGCCATGGAATGCCCAGATGGCATAAAACCCCCCCCAAAATGACCCCATTTTGGAAAGTAGACACCCCAAGCTATTTGCTGAGAGGTATTGTGAGTATTTTGCAGATCTCGCTTTTTGTCACAAAGTTTTGAAAATTGAAAAAAAGAAAAAAAAATGTTTTTTTCTTTACTTTCTTCATTTTCAAAAACAAATGAGAGCTGTAAAATACTCACCATGCCTCTCAACAAATAGCTTGGGGTGTCTACTTTCCAAAATGGGGTCATTTGGGGGGTTTTGTGCTATTTTGGCATTTTATGGCCTTCGAAACGGTGATAGGTAGTGAGGAGTGAAATCAAAAATTTGCACCCTTAGAAATCCTGAAGGCGATGCTTGGGTTTCGGGGCCCCGTACGCGGCTAGGCTCCCAAAAAGTCCCACACATGTGGTATCCCCATACTCAGGAGAAGCAGCAAAATGTATTTTGGGGTGCAATTCCACATATAACTATGGCATGTGTGAGCAATATATCATTTAGTGACAACTTTTTGAAAAAAAAAAAAATCTTTTTTATTTTTGTCTTTATTCAATCACTTGGGACTAAATATTCAATGGGCTCAACATGCCTCTCAGCAAATAGCTTGGGGTGTCTACTTTCCAAAATGGGGTCATTTGGGGGGGTTTTGTACTTCCCTGCCATTTTAGCACCTCAAGAAATGAAATAGGCAGTCATAAATTAAAAGCGGTGTAAATTCCAGAAAATGTACTCTAGTTTGTAGACGCTATAACTTTTGCGCAAACCAATAAATATACGCTTATTGGCATTTTTTTTACTAAAGACATGTGGCTGAATACATTTTGGCCCAAATGTTTGACTAAAATTGAGTTTATTAGATTTTTTTTTATAACAAAAAGTAGAAAATCTCTTTTTTTTTCAAAATTTTCGCTCTTTTGCCGTTTATATCGCAAAAAATAAAAATCACAGAGGCAATCAAATACCATCAAAAGAAAGCTCTATTTGTGGGAAGAAAAGGACGCAAATTTCGTTTGGTTACAAAATTGCATGACCGCGCAATTACCAGTTAAAGTAGTGCAGTGCGAAATTGAAAAAAGACCTCTGGTCCTTTGGCTGCCAAATGGTCCGGGGCTGAAGTGGTTAAACACACTGACTAGAGCACTATAATGTTGCCATAGTAACATTCTACTACTCTGAGGAAGTGATTTATTTTTATTTTTTACACATTATATTTTGCTTATAGCAGTGAATTATATTGATATAAAACAAGCATTTGACTGATCAGTCTATTTTGTTGCGATTAGCTGTGAGCAGTTAAAGCTAATCACACGGTACAGATGGGCTGTGATTAACCTTGTCTGTACCATGTGATCAAATTGACCAATAACAGCCAACACCACAATTGTACACTATGGGTGGCATGAAAGGAAGCCATTCATTGTGAACGACTGTCATGTGACCTGCTGTGATTGGTCACAGTGAACCGATGATACCGGCAGCGAGCTTGTACACTGATCAGCCATCGGCTGTGTCCCGTGGACATGGCTGGTGACAGATCACGCAGCCCCACGATCAGCTCTTCCTGACAGGATGTCCCATGACGTCCACTCAGATTAAGAAAGCCGCCGCCCAGCTGTAGTTTGTCTATAAGCGGGCCGTGAAGTGGTTAAGTGTTTTGGATAGCATAAGAAAGGGTTTACACTCCTGTAACGTTTGTTTTGCGGTCTGTGCCCCTGTTCAGAAGATTTCCCCTCGCTTTCTGTCCTTATGACAATTGGATTTTTAACATTTTGGGTCATCGAGCAAACAAGGATTGTGATAAAGCTTCAGTGGAGACCCCTTTTTCCCATGATAACTCTTACAGCAGAGAATTTCCCTTCCTAGGGGTAGATTTTCTCTCACTTCCTGTTGTTTCCTTCTGCTTGTAAGTATGAGCCGTATGCAAGTCAGATGTATGTAACTCAGGGAAGGTCTGTATGGCTCAAGGTTTGTTTGTGGACACCAGACCATCCCCCCTACACTATATCCATGCATTTCCAGTAAAGGGTTTTGGTAATGCTACAAACAATATAGGGAAGGCTCTTTCCTGTTTCTGCATGACTTTGTCCCCTGTATACAAGTCTAGCTTCATAAAGACATGGCTTGACCTGTTTGGTGTAGAAGAACTCAAGTGGCCTTCACAGAACCCTGACCATAACCCCACAGAACACATTTGGAATGAATTTGATGGCCAACTGCAAGCCAAGTTGGATCATGCAACATTAGTACCGGACGTCAAAAATGCATTTAGTTGAATGGGTACACGTTTTCAACCCGCTGGGTTGAATGAAAAAATAAACTGTCAGTGTGAATCAGGGTTTAGGGATCTTAGATTGTAAGGACTTAGAGGTCAGAGACTTGGCTTTTTACATATTTTGTTACATTACAGCCTTTTTGGTCAATGTTTTTATAATCTGAATTATATGTGATGGATCAGAACACAATAGTCTAAGTTGGTGAAGTAGAATTTGAAAAAAAAAAAAAAAAAATTATATATATTTTTTTCCCAGAAATAAAAAAAAACTGATAATTGGCATGTGCGTATGTATTCACCCCCTTTGTTATGAAGCCCATAAAAAGCTCTGGCGCAACCAATTACCTTCAGAAGTCACATAATTAGTGAAATGATGTCCACCTGTGTGCAATCTAAGTGTCACATGATCTGTCATTACATATACACACCTTTTTGAAAGGCCCCAGAGGCTGCAACACCTAAGCAAGAGGCACCACTAACCAAACACCGCCATGAAGACCAAGGAACTCTCCAAACAAGTAAGGGACAATGTTGTTAAGAAGTACAAGTCAGGGTTAGGTTATAAAAAAAATATCCAAATCTTTGATGATCCCTAGGAGGGCCATCAAATCTATCATAACCAAATGGAAAGAACATGGCACAACAGCAAACCTGCCAAGAGACGGCCGCACACCAAAACTCACAGACCGGGCAAGGAGGGCATTCATCAGAGAGTTCCACAGCAGAGACTGGAGTATCTGTACATAGGACGACAATAAGCCGTACGCTCCATAGAGTTGGGCTTTATGGCAGAGTTGCTAGAAGAAAGCCATTACTTTCAGCAAAAAACAAAATGGCACATTTTGATTTTGCGAAAAGGCATGTGGGAGACTCCCAAAATGTATGGAGGAAGGTACTCTGGTCTGATGAGACTAAAATTGAACTTTTTGGCCATCAAAGAAAATGTCTGGAGCAAACCCAACACATCACCCAAAGAACACCATCCCCACAGTGAAACATGGTGGTGTCAGCATCATGCTGTAGGGATGTTTTTCAGCAGTCGGGACTGGGAAACTGGTCAGAGTTGAGGGAAAGATGGATGGTGCTAAATACAGGGATATTCTTGAGCAAAACCTGTACAACTCTGTGTGCGATTTGAGGCTAGGATGGAGGTTCACCCCTCAGCAGGACAATGACCCCAAACACACTGCTAAAGCAACACTTGAGTGGTTTAAGGGGAAACATGTAAATGTGTTGGAATGGCCTAGTCAAAGCCCAGACCTCAATCCAATAGAAAAAAAAAAAAACTGTGGTCAGACTTAAAGATTTCTGTTCACAAGCACAAACCATCCAACTCCTTTTGCAAGGAGGAATGGGCAAAAATCCCAGTGGTAAGATGTGGCAAGCTCATAGAGACTTATGCAAAGTGACTTGGAGCTGTGATAGCCGCTAAAGGTGACTGTACAAAGTATTGACTTTAGGGGGGTGAATAGTTATGCACATTGACTTTTTCCTGTTATTTTGTCCCATTTGTTGTTCGCTTCACAAAAAATAAAAAAACATCTTCAAAGTTGTGGACATGTTCTGTAAAATTAAATGATGCGAATCCTCAAACAATCCATGTTAATTCAGGTTGTGAGGCAACAAAACACGAAAAATGACAAGGGGGGTGAACACTTTTACAAGGCACTGTATATGTAAAAATAGTGGTGCACCGAAATTAAAATTCCAGTGCCAAAACTAAAACCAAAAAAGGTCAGGATGTGCTTGTCCGAAAACTGAAACCGAAAAGGACAGTTAAAAAAAAAAAAAAAAAAAAAAATCTTAAAATGTAATTAACGTGGCTGACATTTTTGCACTGAAGTCAATGGGACATGTTTTTGCAAGGAAAGAAGAACTATAAGCAAAAAAAAATTCATTTTGGATAGAGAAAGGGAGGCTTAACAATCCCTGTTTATTTTTTGCCATCTGTGCCCCATTGTGGAGATTTACCTTCATATCCTGTCCCATAACAAAAAGGAAGTGAGAGGAAATGCCTGCAACATATGAAAATTCCTTGGGGACGCCGATGTCACCAGAACTAGTGTCCCCTTTGAAAGATTTCCCCTCTATTACTTTTCTGGGGACAATCCAAATCTTGGGATTTTCTTTCATGTTCACTTTCAATAATGGTAAACAGGAAAAATCTCCTTAACGTGGACAGACAGCAATACAGACTGACAGATTTTCTAATCCCTCTCCACTCCACTATACAAGTTAGACTTCTCAATGGGCCGCGATTTTGCACTGCAGTCAACAGGAGGCAATTTTGCATTGCGGTCAATGGGACACGATTTTGCATTGAAGTCAATAAGAAGCAGCGTGCCATTATCTGCACCCTTTTTTTTTTATCAGCAAAACACCAATAACCCTATTTTTGTTCGATAATCTTGGGTGGCCGATATATCGGTGCATCCCTAATGTCAAGTGCTGCATACGTTGTTGGCACTATACAAGTACCTGTAAATATTTATTTGACAATTCCTCAATCCACAAATCACACAACAGTCAGGAGAAAATCTGCAGGACTTAAAGAGGGACAGTACCTGAAATTTTTTTTTTAAAAGCCAGCAGCTACAAATACTGCAGCTGCTGACTTTTAATAAATGGACACTTACCTGTTCCAGGGTCCAGCGATGTCTGCAGCAGAGGCCGATCAATCGCTCGGCTCTCTGCTGCTGCAGGCGCCATTCTCGGTGAGGGAATCAGGAAGTGTAGCGCTGCGGCTTCACTTCCCGGTTCCCTACTGCACATGCTGGGACCCGTGTGTGTCCCGGGCAGACAACACGCTGGGACAGGAAGTGGCGTAAACTCCCATGGGAGTTTATGCCCGGAAGTGGGTGTAAATACCTGTCTAAGACAGGTATCTGCACCCCCCTCCCCCCTGAAAGGTGCCAAATGTGACACTGGAGGGGGGAGGGTTCCGATGAGCGGAAGTTCCACTCTAGGGTGGAATCCCGCTTTAATCCCAGTGTAAGGGGCAGAATGGGAACAGTGAGATCTTACCAGGTCATTCATGTTGTTCTGGCTCGCTGGGTGAACTTCTTCCAGGAACTCCAAGACATAGAAGGTGTATCTGTCCATCAGATGGACTCCAATCGCCATATCTGGTTGGTGCTGGAGGACAAACACAATCATTTATTATCAGGGGTCAAGTCCTGGGGAAAAAAGTGTGGGAACTCCCACCCAAGATCCACTCCACCAAAAAAAAAAAAATGATACGGTCATATGCACGAACGCTTCAAACATGGTATTTTTCATCCAATTTTCGTATTGTGTGTATGAAGCTTAATTGTTAGTACATAAAAAAATACAATCCTCAATAAACATAAATACAGTAATTCTCTGAATAATCAGCATTCATTCAATTGTGCTTTCATGCAAATGTGAACATCATGTTCTTTTTTTTCCCGATTATTTTATTTAAGAATAGTATACATTCGAGGGAATACAGACAGAGGCAAAGAAGGGTATACAGACAGTAAACATTCCTTACCATTAAATCTAGACTTTTTTCATACCACACTTTATAATTCCCTTTTAATAAGTAATATCTTCTGTTAAGTGGCTCCACTCCGTACAATCTCCTCTCTACCCCTGCCCACACTCCCGGGCCTGTCCTACTCAATTTTGTATAATTATGCAAAACAAACAAAACAGAACTGAAAAAAAAAAAAAAAAATTAAAAAAAATGGGGTAAGAATAGGACCACTCCATGGAGATCTATCTCCAGAACGCCTATTGCCTAAATGTAATCCTGTTAATAATAATGACTTAGCTATTCCCTTCTACACCTAGGGCGATTCCCTCCTCTGAAGCCATGAAAGTATTCCAGGGCAAACCAGATCCTGGAATATTTCTCTCCTTGAGAGCGTGCTGAATGGACCAGGTCTTCCAATTTGCTTATCTCCTTCACTTTACCTAGCCACATCTCTATCGTCGGAGGGGATTCAGATTTCCACTTCCGTGGAACACATGCCTTAGCTGCGTCTAAAAGATGACAAAATTATAGAATCCTTATATATAGTTTTCCTGGTATGTGGGAGGCATGAAGAAGAAAAAAAGCTGGGTCGTTTGGAATTATATATTCTGTAAAAATTTGGAGGATCCGTCTAATTTCTGTCCAGAAATTCCTTAATTTCGGGCATTCCCAAAAAATATGTAGCATAGTGCCTTTATCGTTCTGACATCTCCAGCACCGGTCTGAGATGTCAGGATACATTTTTTTCAATTTCTCTGGCGTTCTGTACCACCTCGTCAGAATTTTAAAATTTGTCTCCTGGGTTTTTACACAGATCGAAGATTCATGTGTAAACCTAAGGATATGTTGTGTTTGTATTGTATCAAAAGTTTTCCCCATCTCTCGTTCCCATTCACGAACACATTTCAAGGAGTCAGGCCTCCCTGCTGCCATTAGTAAACCGTAGTTAACCGAAAGTGCATGCGACATTACTCCTGTTGCTGAACATATTCTCTCAAAGGTGGTAAGAGGTCTAATGAACCTTTCCGGGTCCGGGAGGGTACTAAGAAAGTGGACAACTTGTAAAGCACTCCAAAATCTCAATCCGAACATCTCTTCCCTATCCATCAACTCCGGTATAGTTCGCCGTTTTCCTTCCTTCATACAAGTAGAGGCTTGTATAAGGCCCATGTCCAATAAATGTTTAAAAGCTCCATCATCCATCCCCGGTGGAAAAAGGGGATTTCCCAGTATGGGATATAGGGGAGAGGTCTCTGGTGTTATACCCATATTTGGAAATAACATTACACATGTTTTGATCGTGTTACCTATTAGGGGATGTTTAATCACCTCCTCAGGGAGATGTGTGTAACACGAGAGTGCTCTTCCCAGGAGGACCTTCGACTGCGCATGTTCAATCTGTACCCAAAGTTTATGATCCTTGTGTCTGTTCCAATCGATTATCCTGCCATAATGTATGGCTTGATAATATTTACGTATATCGGGCACTGCCAACCCTCCCTGTCTTTTAGGAAGTGTCAATTGACTACGCTGCAGCCGAGGTTGCTTATGTGCCCATATAAAGTCAAAAATTGACTTTTGGCATTGTTTGAAGTATTTTACTGGGATCTTTATTGGAAGCGCCTGTAGGAGATAAAGAAGGGACACACAGAGCAAGTATGCAGGAGACTGGGGGGGGGAGATGAGGAGACAGAAAATCAGGAGGGGTCGGCAGGGAGGAGCGCATCACGAGAGGTCTGACTAAATACAATCTCTTAGCAGCAGGGACCTGATCTACCTGTCAGCTAGCTGTGATTGACAAGTAGATCGAAGTGGAAGCTGTCATGGAGACCCCTACTGGCAATGCCTGAATGGTCAGGTGTGCGGCACTTACTATTGCGAGTTGTGTCGGCAGCTGCTGGTGTAGCACCTGCCACACAGCTCGCATACTTCAAAGTCTTGCAGGACACGGCTGCTAATAGGAACTGAGTTCCTGTTGTGGAAAAAGTACAGGAACTCCGTTCCCATGCATTCCCGCAGGACTTGAGCCCTGTTTATTATACCATACACCAGTTTTTATCATAGTTACATAGTGAGGTTGAAAAAAAAAAAAAAATACCCTAGTTCAACTGACGGAAAAATAAAAATATATAATAAATAATAATAATAATTATTAAATATTATATTGAACCCCCCCATATACGCAATCCTATGCCTACTGTTGATCCAAAGGGAGGTTAAAAAAAACCAATAAAGCATGACCCAATTTTCTTCAGTTTGATATTCCCTGGTTGAGCCACCCCTAGTGTTATTAGCTCTAAATATTAATATCCAGATATATTTTGTGCATTTAGGAATGCATCCAGGCCTTTTTTTTACAGTTCTTCTCCTGTCCCTCTAACAATAAATACACTTCGCTCCTTTAATATATCCCAGGCAAATCAAACGTATTTGCAAAAACAACCTTGCACATTTTTCCTTTTGGTGTACTTTGGGACTTCCATTGGGATCACCAAGGGTAATCCCAGTTCAAAAATAATTTAAATTGTCGAATAAAGCCATCTGCACCCCCATCAAATCATTCTCTGTAGCTATTACCTTTTGTACCACCCCCTCCCTTTAGAATGTAAGCTCTATGAGCCGGGCCCTCCTGTACCTTCTGTAATGAACTGTACTGTAATTGTGTTGCCCCCCCCACATTGTAAAGCGCTGCGTAAACTGTTGGCGCTATATAAATCATGTATAATAATAATAGTAATCATCTGCAGACACAGGGATCTGTGCATAGGTTATATAAAAAAAGGGTGAACGTAGAATCCCATCATTCAGATAGAGCACCAGAAAACATGTCCTGTCTGTCCCTCCTCCCTCTATGCACAGCACATTTACTTCTGATTGACTTGATTCCAGGCACATCACAGAAGGTATACGGAGTGATAAGTGGACATGTAGGATGCAGAAATGTACTTACAGACAGGGAATCCTCTCCAACTTGGCTGCTTGCAAGAGCCATTATGTTAGGGGAGTAAAATCTCTCATACATGGAGGCTCCTTGGCAGGTATCTATTATAAACAGCAATTCATTATACCTGGAAGAAAACAGAGTTTAATACAATAACTCTCCCAAGATATTGTATCCCTCATAAATATGACACTGACTTATAATAGAACCTCATGGTAAACTAAATAAAATTACCTTTTTTCAATTATTCACTCATTATGGTGGACCTTTCAGTAACTTTACAGATCTGCATGATCAAATCCATGTCTGCCGGAATAGATTATATAGCAATAATATAACTTTTATTTATTTATTTTTATGAAAAAGAAGCTGCCCTTGAGCTGTAGTCCATTGACTTTGTCCTTTGGACACAGCTAATCACAGATCGGGGTAAAGAGCCAATCACAGTGTAAACAGTATTTGCTGGTTATTGGCAGTGCTCTCCTCGCACTGACAGCGCGTGAGCAGAAGAATGATGATTCTCATCTACACTGATAAACATTATCCTCATTATCAGTGCAGCCCCAACAGTGCCAGTTCATCAGTGCAACCTCAGCAAGGGAGAAAAATGAATTATTTTGAAAATTGTATAACAAACTGAGAATTTTTATATATATATATATATATATATATATATATATATATATATATATATATATATATATATATATATATATATATATATATATATATATATATATATATTTATATATTTTTTTTTTTTTTTTTTTTTTGAAAAATTTTTATTTTTTCGTTTGTTTAGCAAAAAATAAACAGCAGTGATTAAATACCATTAAAAAAAAATGATAAAAATGTCATACAAGCACAGTGCTGCATGACCACGCAATTGTCAAAGTGTGAACGCTGAAATCTGAAAATTGGCCTAGGCAGGAAGGGGGGGGGGGGGGCTAAAACTGCCCAGTAGGCAAGTGGTTAACCACTTCAGCACCAGAAGGTCTTACCTACTTCCTGACCATTTTTTTTTTTTGCAATACAGCACTGCGTCGCTTTAACTGACAATTGCACGGTTGTGCGACACTGTGCCAAAATAAAACTGATGTTTTTTTCCCTCCACAAATAGAGCTTTCTTTTGGTGGTATTTGATCACCTCTGTGGTCTTTATTTTTTGTGCTATAAACAAAAAAAAAAAGATCGAAAATTTTCAAAAAATAAAAATACAATATTTTTTACTTTATGCTATAATATATATCCCAAAAAAATAAACAAACTTTCTTCACCAATTTAGGCCAATATGTATTCTTCTACGAATTTTTTGTTTAAAAAAAAAAAAAAAAAAAAAAATCACAATAAGGGTATATTTGATTGGTTTGTGCAACAGTTATATCTACAAAATAGGGGATAGATTTAGGGACTTTTAACTTTATTGTTTTTTTACAGGTAATGGCAGCGATCTGCGATTTTTAGCGGGACTGCGACATTGCGGCAGATAAATCTGACACTAAGTGACACTTTTTGGGGACCAATGACACCAATACAGAGATCAGTGTTAAACAAATGCACTGATTACTGTATAAAATGACACTGGCTGGGAAGGGGTTAACTACAGGTGCGATCAAGGAGTTAAATGTGTTCCCTGGGAACTATGGCGGAGTGGATTCTCATTCCTCCTTGACAGAGCAGCGGCGTGCTTTGTTTACATCGACTCACCGTTGCGCTGTCTCTCCAGTGAACGATCGGCGGGTAACGGCGGCCATCGTGGCTGTCGGACCCGCCGATTGGCTCACAGCAGGAGCAGCGCATGCCCCCTAAACCGCTTACATGAAACACGTACAGGTATGTAATTTTGCGCACCCGGATCGCCCTGCTGCAGTAAATGTACGTGGGGGGTGCGGAAGCAGTTAAAGTGAATGTAAACCCCATTCATGAAATCTAACCTGGGCACATCTATCTGTTGTATTTAATTATCTCTCTCCAAAGCACTAAATCCAGTGACTTTCTGCTGCTCCGTTCCTCTGTTATCAGGACGATAACTTCTGACAAGTTCTCCAACACACAGGAAAAAAGCAGCTGGAAATTTGTGTCAGGGAGGGAACTTAGAGATAGATAAGCAGAGAGCTTGTCTATTCAGACTGCAGCTCTGCAAGTTTGTTCGTTCCTCTGCCTGGGGGGGGGGGGGGGGTGCCCCCGCGGGGGGGGGGGGGGGGGGGTGCCTGTCCTCCAATCAGCGCTCACACAGTGTAAGCCCAGACTCCACACCCACTGCTGAACCAGGAAGAAAGATTTCTAACACTTTCTAAAAGAAGATAGAAAGGGAAAGACAGCAGCTATACATGTAAAACTTATGTATGGAGATCTGTTTCATCCCTGTGTATCATCTGCGGCTGTTCACTTCACTGGTCATAGGAGAGACTTTACATCCACTTTAAGGGGGGTGCTGAAAATGTGGCTCAACCGTGTGTTTTTTACACCCCCTCGCAAATGCTTTATTTTTATTTTTTATCCTTGCATGTGACTGGGTATTCTTTGTAAAGTGAAAGATCTCCTCATTTACTAATCTCTGGAGCAAGTGCACTTGCAATGTGCACAGTCTATATGCCTTTAGTAAATCAACCTCAGTGTCGTCTGAGCCAGCATCTCAGTCTAGGAATTAGATGCTGAAAGCAGACAAAGCACAGTCCTTCAGTGGGATAAAAGGGGTTGTAAACCTTCATGCATCCTATGCATTAAGACGAAAAAACACCTGGCAGTGACCGCCCCCCCCCCCCCCCCGTTTTACTTACCTGAGCCCTGGAACTTGACCCACGGGGACGCGCTGTCTCTCTGCCCGGGGTTTCTCGGCTCTTGATTGGATAGACTGATAGCAACGCAGCCATTGGCTCCTGCTGCTGTCAATCAAATCCAATGACGCGGGCGCCGGGGCCGAGTCCTCTATGGACGCTGAATGCTGGACTCAGGAGTAAGCCTGCAAGGTAATCCCCCGGGAGAGCGCTTCTCCCAGGGGTTATCTGATGCGGGGAGGAGCCGCGAGAGCCGCCGGGGGACCCCAGAAGAGGAGGTTCGGAGCTACTCTGTGCAAAACGAGCTGCACAGTGGAGGCAAGTATGACTTTTTTTTTTAAACAAACCCTTACAAATCACTTTATTTTTTTTTTTAAACGTAATAAACTCGCATAGTTATGGAGCAGACATCCCTGAACATAAAAAAAGTATTTGATTCACTTTAAAAAAAAGTTAAAATGTATTTTAAAGTACTCCAAAGTCTGACTCCCTGAAATCTGACCTGATATTACCTTCCCACAATGCCTTGCAAAGCAGACTTTCAGAAGAAAAATCTAGCTCTCTGGCATCTCTGAAACTCTTCTACTAAGGTCTTCTGAACCTTCTTTTCATCAGGCCATAATTCTCATGAAAGGATCTTGCTTTAGAAGAGCAGACTATTAGTAACCAGACTTTTTATACAGGGCAGATCACCTCCACAGTACACTTCTCGTCTCATTGACTGGAATACCTAAATCCAATTACCCTCTTTTCAAGATGTCGTTATCTAACATACTTCACCCAACAATAACCTTGGCTGCTTAAGCCATTTGTTGAATAAAAGATATCAAAATGAAAAAAAGTCTGTTAAATAAGACTATGGCTGGTATTGCGGTCATACGCCACTCAAGTTTTGGCTGATACCTGCTGAAGCAAATTAAACTGTATGGTCCTGTGGGCATCACAAAAGCCACATTTTTCTGGTTCAATAAGCTATTGCAGAAGTAGTATTAAACATACAACAATGTCAAAGGCACCTAGATCGCCCACGCAGGAACTGGAACTGGCGCATAAGAGATAAATACAACAAAAGAGAATACAACATAAACCGAGGAGGGCAGCCTCCTAATTAACAGTCATAGAAATCCTGAGTGCTACTTACGTAATTTGGGGTGACCCCCAGAAGTGCAGAAAAGACCAGGACATAATGCATTGGCTTTGCATTAAGATCGTCTTGGACCTCTGTTATTAATCAAAAAAGGGCTAAGAGCCCTGGTAAGAGAAGAGGAACAGAGAGAAATAGGAAGGAGAAGGGGAGAATAAAAGAAAGTGGGAAGGGGGGGCCCGGGACCATCCAGGAAACCAGTCAGAGCCGATCCTAACTAGCCAGAGGAAGATAGAGGAAGGCATATGCAAGCAAAGGCTCACAAACTTTAAGGAACTTGGCATGCGTATCTGAGTATACTAGACATTTGTTCATTGACCATTATGGATGTCAAGCGGTTTTTCACTTCCTGAAAGGGGACTGAGTTTTTTTTCCATGCTTGAGCAATCGTCCGTTTGGCCGCTATGAACAGATAGGTTGCTGATTTCTGTTGACGAGCAAACAAACCCGGTATGGGGCAGTGCCAATTTGGCCTCTTTACGGACATTTAAATGGAACAGAGAAAACAGACCAAACACTCTGGACCAGAACCCCACTATTCTCGGGCAGGCCCACCAGGTGTGAATTACATCCCCCACATCCCCAGAAACAGCGATCGCTAGAGGTGGGGTTGGCATGGGCAATACGTGCTGGAACCCAATACCACCACAATAGCACTTTGTATGCTGCCTCCAAGATGGCAGTATTAAAAGGAACATTTGGCTACGGAAGACAAGGCCTTGCTCCAGTCCGCCGGATCGACCCCATGACCCAGATCCCGCTCCCACTGGGACACATAAAAGAGTTAGGGGGGAGATGATCGATTATTCAAAGCTGTGTAGAGGGTGGAGATAAGGCCCGGGGAACCCGGGGTATGTAGACAGATGTGTTCAAAAGCAGATGTCTGGAACGGGTAGGAGGAGGTACGTCGGAGCGTAGCTATCCAGTGCTGAATCTGAAGAAAGCGGAAGAATTTTGCCTGGGGAGCGTCATAGGATTCGCAGAATGCAAACCACGTCAGTGGAGTATGCGTAGTCAATAGATGGCGAACCTGGGTAAGGCCCCGCGAGGTCCACCACGCAAACGCATGGGGCTGGTCGAGCCCTGGGGGGGGGGGGGGGACAATGGGTTATTTGTAATGGGCAGCAGGAAGGGGGACATAAGAGAGCACGAGTATCTAACGGAGTCCCACAGCTTTAGGCTATGCAACATAAGAGGGCGCAATGAAGTTGGCCGAAGTTTCTGGGGGAGCCAGAGAAGAGCTTGCAACGAAAGAGTGGCACAATTAGGGAGCTCCAGATGCACCCAAAAGCCACATTTTTCAAATAAACTTTTGTTGAATGACCTAGGTGGAAATTTTTTGGCTAGGCATTGACAGCATCCAATCAGATGCAGTCAATTTTTGAGTCTTCAGCAGCCACAGGTCCTGATGGCTGCTAAAACCAATAACCAGCAGGGGAAATTCTTTCATCCACTCTATATAGGCTGCTTTCACACTGCTCTGCTGCAAAAACATGAGTTTATGATGCATTCCCAGTGCGTTTTCTGGGGGGGCCTAGTACCCTGCATGCACCTGTTAAACTTAGACATGTGACTTAAAGAACGAACCAAAAATGCAGCGCAGGTGCGTTTGTGCCACATTTTATGCGTGTTTTCTATTCATTTCTGTTTCAATAAGGTTTATTCGGTTTTAACATGTAGTCAACATGCAATAGTTCTGCCTACTTAGGGGCTAGCTTTGACATTTACAACAAGGGTTAGCTAGTGCGATAGCAAAAAGGCAGCAAAAAAGGCAGCAAAAATGCATTTTCTATTCAATTCAATGGGGAGCTGCATTTTTTTTGCACATCGAGGAATTGGTAGGCTGCAACATAATAAAGGTTTGCTTTTGGGTTTAATACCACTTTAAACTAGCTGCTTACAGACTTCAGCAGGCTTTCAAACTTTACATAGCGCTGAAGATTATTAAAGTCTACTAAAGCCCGTTAGTAGCTAGTTTAAGTAACAATGAGCACTCCCATTATGATCCCTGTTTCACCATCCCAAACAGAAGGTTGCTTAAAGAGATACTAAACACACACACACACACACACACACACTTTAAATTTACATTGCCCCTTCTATTGCTGTATGTGGATGATGACACTACCGTAATTATTTTAATTAAAAAAACATCTAAAAGTAGCTTTTTTCTAATATACAGCTGTGACATGACCCAGATCTTCCCCAGCCTGTCTGCAGGGAAACATAAGCAGGAGGAGCTTCTAGTCCTCTGTTGCTGGTCACATGTTCACAATAAAACGCCTTTGGAATACAGAGTGAAAAAAATTAAAGTTGTTGTAAAAGATTTTAATTTTTAAATAACAAACTTAACTATAACTTACCTGCTCTGTGCAAAGGAATTGCACAGAGCAGCCCACCAAACCTTCTCTTCTGGAGTACACTGCCAGCTCCTCACCTTCCCCCATGGCACTGGGTAGAGAGAAGTATAGGGGGAGGGCAAAATCAATGCGTAAACATTTACCTTAAAGTGGGATTCCACCCTAAAGTGGAACTCCCGCTTTTCAGAACCCCCCCCCCCCTCCGGTGTCACATTTGGCACCTTTCAGGGGGAGGGGGGTGCAGATACCTGTCTAAGACAAGTATCTGCACCCACTTCCGGGCATAAACTCCCACGGGAGTTTACGCAGCTTCCTGTCCCGGCGCGCTGTCTGCCGGGACACACATGTGTCCCGGCAGACAGTGCTGAAGATTCTCATTGCGCCGCGGGACTCGCGCATGCGCAGTAGGGAATCGGGAAGTGAAGCCACTTCCCAATTCCCTCACCGAGAATGGCGCCGGCTACAGCAGAGAGCCGAG
The DNA here is from genome assembly GCA_028564925.1 of Lithobates sylvaticus. Taxonomy (NCBI): domain Eukaryota; kingdom Metazoa; phylum Chordata; class Amphibia; order Anura; family Ranidae; genus Lithobates; species Lithobates sylvaticus. The sequence continues at coordinate 247,099,436 of CM053032.1, forward strand.
CGATCGATCGGCCTCTGCTGCCGACACCGCTGGACCCTGGAACAGGTAAGTGTCCATTTTTTAAAAGTCAGCAGCTGCACTATTTGTAGCTGCTGGCTTTTAAAAAGAAAACATTTCAGTACAGTCCCGCTTTAATGCAAGGAATGCATGAAGGTAAAAACGTTTAGGCTTTAAAAAACACTTTAAAAAAAAAAAAAAAAAAAAAAATGGAAAAAACAGCTGCTAGCACCGCAAATGACAGTTGCAAATGGTGTGAGAAAATAATGGTGCAGCGCTAATATTTAAAAAGTGAATCAAATGAAAATCTAGGGAATCTACACTAGGTGGACTTCACTGGCAGGATAGACAAGTATGTACATGTATTTTTGGGGCTTTCCAGGGTGACCAAGAGACATTTTTAAGTACAATACACTTATATTTAATAAGGAGCTCCAGGCTCCTTAAGAAAAAAAAAAGTTATCAGCGACAAAATACTGTAGCTGCCAACTTTTAATATTAGGACACTTAACTGTCCACGAATCCAGCGGTTTTTGAATTGACTCTTGGGTGCTGCCGCTGCCACATCGGCTAAAGGAGGCCTTGCAGCTTCACAGCCGGTACCCTACTGCGCATGCGCTCCCTTGAAAGATGCCAAAAGTGGCAACGGGGGGGTGTTAGGAGGCAAACAAGCGGAGCTTCCCCTTTTGGGTGGAGCTCCACTTTAAAGTGATTCTGAAGGCAGAAGTTTTACTTTAATGTATTATCTGCATTAAAAAAAAAGGTAAAAACCTTCTACATGCAGCTTCCCCCCCCCCCCCATACTTACCTGAGCCCGATCTTGATCCAGCCATGTGCAGAAGAGCAGGGGTTCTCTCTTGCTCTCCCCCTCCTCATTGGCTCAGACATAGCAGCAGTCAATCACAGCCAATGAGAAGGGAGAAGGGGATGGGGGCAGAGCCACTGTGTGTGTCAATTGACACACAGAGCAGGGCTCATGAAAGAGCACGCACGAGTGCCCCCATTGCAAGTGTCTTGCTATAGGGGCACTCGGCAGGGGAGACTCGAGAAGAGGAAAATCGGGGCTGCTATGTGCAAAACCATTACACAGAACAGACAAGTATAACATGTCTGTTACCAAAAAAATGTAAAATATCAAGCATTTATAATCCACTTTGTAGCCAGTGCAAATATATTTTTAAAGAGAGGCCATAATTCTACTAGATTTATTTTTTTTTGCAGTCCTTAGAAACCATGTTGAGCCTGCCCCAGCACCTACCATTGACCGCTTTAGCATAAAGAGTTTTACAAGGAGTGGAAGGTGAGAGCTGGGGAGGTGGAAAAGCTCCGTTCTGCCGAAAAAAGGGTCCTAGATGTGAGGGCCACATAAAATGGCCCGGTGGGCGGGATTCGGCCCGCGGGATTTGTGTTTGACAGTGCATTAATGGGTCTTTGCAGAGGAGTGAATTAATGCATGCTGTCATCTCTAAACCGCTATGCTTTCTGAAATGCTTCAACTGTGTCTGACAAGAAGCATCAATCCAGAGTATGTGAGAGCATACAGAACTCTTGTTATCAAAATTTACCAGTTGCTTTTAGCACATCCCTGGGGATGCCAAGGATTTCCCTTTTGTTGCATTCAATGGGAACACATACAAACTAATGCAAGCAGGTTTTTTACACCACAACACAATGATGCTGTACGATTGTTTGCCAACGCATCTAAAGTGTGTTTTAGAGCAAAAAATAGCAGAAAACACTGGGAAAAGCAGCTATACTTAATAGGAAAAAAAAAAAAAAAAAAGAAGAAACTATAAATAGCTAAGCTGAAAAGGAGGTCTGTACACAGATCCAGGTTTAAACTGTCAAAGATGTGATGGCAGGAAAGGTGGTGGAGGTGAGGGTTCACTCTGTTCCTTTTGGCAACTAAAAGCTGAAGCAGCGCAAACACGAGACAGCAAATCACACAGTCAGGATGTTTCCACCCAGGTTGGGTGATAATTTCATGTCTATAAAAAGGTCAGTTATCACTTGGGAAGATCAGAGAACTTGTCCAATTGATATTGTTTGACCCCGAAATAAGCATCTGCCTGTACATTTTAGATCTTTCCCTGAACCTCTAAATTAGCATAAAACAGCTACATCAACTACCATCTAAAATGTTATAGTCAGCCACTGTGAGGGTAAGAAGGCCTGCTTTGGTTAGAAAGGCAATTCCAGCAAGAGATTCCGGATAATCTTTGGTACAATCTAAAAATCTCTTACCAGGTATATATTGTTGGCAAGGACATTCATGCCCAAAATACAGGATGGTTGAGAGTATGCCTATAGGATTGTAAAATCTGCAATATATCCAAAAAAATTATAAATATATCCTAGGAGAAAATTAGTAGCGCTTAAGTGTAAAACTCATACAAATTTCAAAGTACTTTCAATAATAAGATAAGTGAATAATTTTTATATAAAATCCAACATATAAGTGTAAATATAGATATATATCACCCTAGTGAAAAAGTGATAAAATGCATATATATATATATATAGTGATAACGGAATATAAAGTCCAAATATGTGAGCAATGACGTGAAAAAGAAGCAAAGTATCTCTTCAAAGTGTGTCTTCAGTACAAAAATCTTCAAACAAATCTTGGAACATCCACCACACCACGTGCTCTGTGACACCTCTCCCTCTGAAGAGCAAACTCACCAGATCACAATGCCTCCCACTCTCGCGTTTGGCCAAAGCGCTTTTTTCCACTTCAGGGGTTAATAGTATCCGTCCACTCGTTCTATTTATTGTGCGTTAGTATGACTCCATATGTAAGAAAAAGTAAGTGCTCCACATAGTGTAATAAAATTCAACCAGTTTAATATATCACACTAAAAACTTCCAATGGTACAACTCACATTTTTCCAAATGAGGAAGTCATTACGACGAAACATGTCGGGGGCATGGCTACAGGACAAGTGTTTGTACTGATGTGAGACGCTGCTCTGCTAAATTTTTACTGCTGCTTCAAACTGAGAGACCTTGGAGTGGGTGAGATACGACGGTTGAACGCACACCTCTGGTCCGCCGTGGCCGCAGTTTACCATTTGTCCACTATAGTTCGGTTGCTGTGATTTTATTTGAAAGGCGTGATTTTATTTGGAAAAATGTGAGTTGTACCATTGGAAGTTTTTAGTGTGATATATTAAACTGGTTGAATTTTATTACACTATGTGGAGCACTTACTTTTTCTTACATATGGAGTCATACTAACGCACAATAAATAGAACGAGTGGACGGATACTATTAACCCCTGAAGTGGAAAAAAGCGCTTTGGCCAAACGCGAGAGTGGGAGGCATTGTGATCTGGTGAGTTTGCTCTTCAGAGGGAGAGGTGTCACAGAGCACGTGGTGTGGTGGATGTTCCAAGATTTGTTTGAAGCTTTTTGTACTGAAGACACACTTTGAAGAGATACTTTGCTTCTTTTTCACGTCATTGCTCACATATTTGAACTTTATATTCTGTTATCTATATATATATATATATATATATATATATATATATATATATATATATATATATATATATATATATATATGCGCATTTTATCACTTTTTCACTAGGGTGATATATATCTATATTTACACTTATATGTTGGATTTTATTAGTATTTTATATGAAAATTATTCACTTATCTTATTATTGTACTTTGAAATTTGTATGAGTTTTACACTTGAGCGCTACTAATTTTCTCCTAGGATATATTTATATATTTTTAGGATAAATTGCAGATTTTACATTTCTATATTATTTAAGTAGCAGCTATTTACACCAATTTATTTATTTATTTATTGTCACCAATTTATTTAATATTTAAATTTTCACTATTAGTTGGCGCGGTGGGGGTAAAAAATATATAGAGGGCAGGTCATTATTATATATAGTTTTTACCAACAGTATGCCTATAGGATTATTCGGAGTTCCTGTGGAGAACGCACTGGAGGGGTATGAAGCAATGCTTATGTACCTTCCACCATGTTCTGGATTCTTAGGCTGGCCATAGATTTTATGCAATTTTCCTTTCATCAACCACAAGAAATCGCTTGATTCCCCCATTAACACTGTCAGCGTCGATAGGGGAATCCCTCCTGCTATGCTATTCTACTTTGACTATTGGTAGGAGCAAAAAACATGGACTTTAGAGGCACACCGTAATTTTTTTTTATGAAAATGTATTAAAACATGATTAAAAATAACATTGTTGGCATAACATGTTAAAACTAAACATTGCGTTTGATCTACACGACACTCATACCACCTAACACAACCAATTGTTACCACAATACAAAAGATCAACACGGATTAAATTCGGGTGATGATAGTTGGAGGAAAAAGCTGGTTGGTGGTAGAGGCGTGATGAGGAAACTCTACATGTTGCATGCCCTGAAAAAGATGCTTTTTCAGGAGATTGCAGTGATATAAAATGTAAAAGGCAGTATGTATGGGCAGGCCTGGCAGACACATCCACCAATCAACGGCTCTGTATGCCTTAGACGGTATAGAACACCCAGGGGCGAATTGACAATTTTCTGGGGCCCCCAGGCAATCAGAGATTATGGGGCCACACAGTATTCAATCACACAGTATACACAGACATGTTTCTAAAAGGTACTGGAGAGGTGGGGCAATTATAATCTCTGGATTTTTAGACCAAAAAGATGTCGGTAAGGGACATTTCAGAAACAGATGTTAAAAAAAATAAAAAATAAAATGGGTTTACTTTTTTGTTTCCCTGCAAAGGTAAAGCATAATGGACTACTATGCATCGCATAGTAGTCCATTATGTGCCTGACACAGGAGCCAGCAAAGTCACCGCTGTCCCCTTGTGTACGGAGCCTCATTCGACGGAGCCACGATGATGTCACTCACGCGCATGCGCACGGGAGCCGCCACTCGCGCCATATCGGCATTGACAGCAGCGCGCTCAGTGCACCGCTGTCTATAGCGCTTGCGCCGTAGACAGCGGTGCATGTCTTTTGGCAAATATCTCCTAAACCGTGTAGGTTTAGGAGATATTTTTTTGGACCTACAGGTAAGACTTAAAGCGGAGCAACACCCGTTTTTAAAACCTATAATAAAAAAAAATAAAAAATACTCACGTTCCTCGATTCGAAATCGGCATTTTTTTTTTTTACTTACCTTTAGTTGTTCTTCTTCTTTGCATCCATCGCTTCCTGGTCCCTCGGATATGGGCGGGGATATTACGGCTATTACGTAATATCCCCTAGACCGCACTGTCTCCTGGGAGCTTGTGTCATAGCTCCCAGGAGTCAGTGCGGCTGCCTGGCCCGAGATCGTGCGAAACTTCGAACCGAACGTGACGTCATCACGACGCTGCTGACGGCGCTCCTATGAACGGTATACTGCGCATGCGCGAGATTAGAGAGAGGCGTGAATGAAATCCAGGAAGACAATGCCCTGGAGTATTCACATGCCCACACGCAAGATGGGGATGAAGCCGGAAATGTATACAAAGTGTTTTTTAGACATAAAATCCGAACGGCCAAAGTCAGACAGACAGGACAGGTGAGCTAATGCTTTACAAATCATTTTATTAAGCAATCCCCCATTAAAAAAAAAAAAAAAAAAAAAAAAAAAAAAAGAACGTCAGGGGCAGTGTAGCTCCACTTTAATCTAGGTCTGTAGGTCAAAGTGGTTTGTAAGGGTTTACAACCACTTTAATACGTGCTGGTTTCCAGATACAAACCAGATTTTAGTTAGCAAACATGATGTCCTAGCTCACCCCAACTATGTACTATGTGCTCTTCAGGGTATCTTGAACTTGTTCTGATGCTTGTCATATCACTATAAAAAAACGTACGGAAACAATCAATAACATTTCCATAGAAGGAAAAAAAAAAATGTATTTGCTGAAAAAAAAAAAAAAAGGCGGCGGCAATACAATTTCTCTAAAGTATATATAAATATATCTTTGTAGGATTGCTTGTGCCAAGCATAAAACAGCCAAAAATAAACAAAAATGTGTCCTATGTGTCTTATGTGGAAGAGGAGGCCTTTCATTGTCACAGACTTAGTTCGGGTTTTTTATTATTTGTGCATTAAATTAAATCTGTAATAAAAGTTATTGAAAAAAAAGAAGATTACGTTTTAATAAAGCTTCTCTCCACATGCAGCTTTCTGGAGACGTAGAGCGTAATACATCAGTAAGCTTCTGTTTTTATCTAGGAGTTTAACTATTTTATTACCTCCTCTTTTGCCACATCTGCTCAAAGGCATCGGCCAGCTCCACATTGGTGATCTCTTCTGAATCTTGGAATTTTAGGAAGCCGTTTCCTCCGTGACCTGCGTGAGTTAAAGGAATAATTTTAGCACCCATGTCTGTGTACTGCAGAGGAGTTCAGTGACAACACACACAGGTTCATACAGGCAAATGAAGCAGCGTGGTTCCGTTTGGCCAGGTCTCTGATCTCTATGGTAACTGCATGATTCAGTGTACACTGATAAGTGGTGCTCAAACTTGCTGGTGTGGTATACAGGCGGAGAAATTATTGCAGACTCCAGGAGCCAGTTAATCCAATATCACAGGCAGCTGCAGCTTTTAAAGAGACTTTTTAAGAGTTTAATCTAATCCTCCCTCATAAGTGACAGTTAAATGGCAGAACACAAGATTTCATGCCGTCACTCACTGTAACTAAGCCCACCTTTATTTCTCTTGGATGGTGGCGGATAAACAACCCGAGCCCAGTGCATATAACATGACGGATGCTCAGACATGCTGCCTACTGCTTATACTGGTATTAAAGCCAATACCATAAAAATCTAATACATTGCACTTCACCAATCATTAGATGTGGTGGCTGCCTTCATTTTCTTTTTTTAGGCTCTCACCTGATCATCTGGCCAGTAACAACCCTCCTGTATTAGAGTGCCCCCATGCTGGATGAAGGAGCACAGGGGGCATCTTTGGACAGCCACATTGTCAGTCTGAGGGGGGGAGGGGAGTGTTAGTGTATCCAAATCTGCTATTCCATTTAACTGAAGCTGAACTCCAGCTAATACTTTATAAACCATTACAGCAGTTTTTTCCTTTAGGGATAAAGGTTTTACATGTATAGATAAAATATGATCATTGCAAGCACCCCTGACAGTCATAAATGGTTTGTCTGACACTCTTAAAAAGAAGTATGGGGATGTTTATTTTTTTCTTTTGACTTACCTAGGTGGATGCAGCATCTGTCCCCCGCCGGCTCTAAAGGCCCGTACACACGATCGGACTTGCTGACAACAAACATGCAAATTTGCTGTTTTGGAGCAACATCCGACTGTGTGTAGGCTCCATCGGACAAACTTTTTCGGTTTTCATATGACTTTTGTTGGCTGTGCGAACGGACAAACTTTCTGCCAACAAAAGTCCGATGGAGCAAAGTCCGACCGTGTGTACACAAAACCATCAGACTTTTGTACAAAGTACAAACACGCACCAGAACCAATGAAAAAGATCAGACAATACAGAAGTTGACCAAAAGGTGGCGCTGGAGTATTTGAACGTCCTCTTTTGAAGTGTCGTCAGTACGTTGAAACGTCACTACGTTCGTGTTTGTTGCCTAAAAAGTCAGATCGTGTGTATGCAATACAAACTTGCGGCCAACGCCCTTTGTACAAAAATCCACGGGAAAGTTTGTACAAAGAGGCTTTTGACTAAGAACCGAGTGATCAAACACTGCTGATCGCTCGGGTCTCAGGGCTCCCTGAGCAGAGAGCTGGCGACGGTCAGTTTGCCATGCGCCTTCAGATTAAACCAAAAAAATCATGCCATTAGAATGTACATAACATACAGGACATGCAGCACTCTGGTTAACCACATCCCTTAGGAACCCTCTTCACAGCATTATATATCCAAAAGACCACCAGGGGACCGATATTAAATCCTGCATCCCCACATTGAAAATGCAAAAATATGATGTTCCCAGAAATACACAGGGGGGGGGGGGGGGGGTTCTTGATTGCTTCTTCAGTGGAGGTGTGTTCATGAATATGCTGTACTCGGATTCATACATACACATATTAGACCAACTCAGACAGGAGCCAATTAACCTATCAGCAGATCTTTGGTGTGTGGAAGGAAACCGGAGTACCTGGGAGGAAACCCACGCAGGCACAGGGAGAACATGTAAACTTCAGGCAGGTAGTGCCATTGTCAGAATTTAAACCAAGGACCCCTAGTGCTGCCAGGCAAAGTGCTACCCACTTAGCTGCCCTGGATTCTGGTACATACAGACCAGGGTACCATGTGGAGCGACAAAACATCCAACTCCAGGTATTCCAGTGGGGCTAGAAAATGTGTGGAACCGATACAAAATCATTTGGATAAGAAGGTTATATTGTAAGGCATAGAAAACCAGGATAAGATAGGATAAGTTCTGTCCCCATCTGTATCTGTATTGTAGGAGGAATGGAACATGTCAAGCAGTACAGCCTCAGAAGAGTCTGTTGGGAGTCAGATTTATAAATCAGCCCCCTGGTGGTCTTTTGGATACATTATGCTGTGGAGGGGTTCCTAAGGGATGTGTTCAGATTACATATCCTGTATGTTATGTACATTCTTTTGGATTTTTTTTTTAGTTTTTTAGGATGTGAAGGCGTATCTTGTCTTTTGAAAAAAATTGCCGTTGTTTTAATGGAATGATATGAATAAAAAATTGGATTTTGTTATTTGTGCGTGTCCAATATTTCTTTTAGAGCTTATGCACCTTTAAAAAGGTGTAGATAAAAGGCAATTTAAAAAAATAAACAACAACATAGTATACTTACCTGCTCTGTGCAGTCAGTTTTGCACATAGCAGCCCAATCCCCTCTCTTCTCGGGTCCCTCGCTGATGCTCCTGGTCTGTCCCTCCTGCTGAGTGCCCCACAGCAAGCAGCTTGTTACGGGGGCACCCGAACAGGCTCACTCCTGAGCCACTGCTGTGGGTGTCCATTCAAACATGGAGTTTGGCTTGGCCCCAGCCCCTCCTCATTGGCTCACTGGCTGCGATTGAAAGTAGCGGGAGCCAATGGCTCCCGCTGCTGTCTCAGCCAATGAGGAGGAGGGAGAGACCTTAGAGAGCCAAGGCTCCCGTGCACACAGTGCTGGAGGAAGATCAGACTCAGGTAAAAAAAAAAAAAAAAAAAAAACTTTAGCTTTTACAGCCACTTTAAAAGACCCACTATTATATGTTCCTCTGTCAGGGGAATATTGGATTTCCAAAATTTGAACTTTCCATTCATCACCTCTGGAGAGCATGCCCCACATAATCCAATGGAGAATGTCTACAGAGCATTCCCCTTATGTTCCGATGGAGGATCCCCAAAGTAAGCAATATACAGTTGCTTTGCTTAACCAGTTTCCGACCGCCCTATAGCAGTTTTACTACTACAGGGTGGCCGCTTTATGCAGGATCACTATATTTATATATTACACACACACACACACACACACACACACGATCCTGCACTTCTGGGGTGCACACCGCTGGCGACCCGCTCCCACTCTAACTACACACAGCAGGAGCTGATCTGCGGGTACCATGGACTCGTTATCCACCGGCACCCGCCAATCCTTCAGTACACAGGCAGAACAGCGATCTGCCTATATAAACAAGGCAGATTCCCATTGTCAGTAGGAAAGGCATCGATCCCATGTTCCTGAAAAGCAGGGGCACGGACCCATGTCTCGACTAATAAAAGCACTTCCCACACAGTACACAAAATCATTAGCGCGGCACATATTTAACCCTTTGATCTCTCCTCCCCCCCCCCCCCCCATGTTTAGCCTCTTCCCAACCAGTGTCATTAGTACAGTGACAGTGCATATTTTTAGCACTGATCCCCAAAAAGTGTCAAAAGTGTCAGTTAGTGTCTGAATGTCCGCTGCCATATATTGCAGTCCTGCTATAAGTGACTAATTGTCGCCATTACTAGTAAAAAAAAAAAAAAATGGAATAAAAATATCCCATAGTTTGTAGACAGTATAAGTTTTGTGCAAACCAATCAATATACGATTCAAATTTTATTTTTTTACCAAAAAAACATGTAGCAGAATACATATTGGCCTAAATTTATGAAATTAGATTTTTTAAATTTTGTTTGTATTTGATGTGTTATATAGCAAAAAAAATAAATAAATTGTCTGTTTATAGCACAAAATAAAAAAAAATAGGATTTTTTGTACTCACCGTAAAAAACCTTTTCGCTGTAATTCACCGACTGACACAGCTTCTCTCTTTAGACCATTGGGTTGTTATGCCACCTTCAGGAGAAGACTAGGCATTACATGTTACATGTGATAATAAAACTAGAACTTTCTAGTTCTGCCCAAGGGGCGGTCCCTTAGGCAACAACCCCTCAGCATGCTACTGCAGCCTCAGTACGTCAACAAGCAGTATAGCGTAAAGAAAAATATGAGGGGCGGGTGCTGTGTCAGTCTCGGTGAATTACAGAGAAAAGGATTTTACGGTGAGTACAAAAAATACTATTTTCTCTTATATTCACCGACTGACACAGCTCCTCTCTTTAGACCATTGGGACGTCCCCAAGCAGTGCCAAAACGAGGGGTGGGAAAACAGCATAAAAAAAACTTCATCCACCATGGCATGTGGGAACTAGTACAAACTTTACCCACAAAAAAACTACAGTGTGTGGAAAAACCACCACAAAAAAACAGGGTGCGCCTCAACGGAGAAGCACTACCCTCAAACTGCATCAAAAATTGCGGTAACGAATGCAACAGTGCATTAACTTAAAGGTATTGCGTTTTTACCCAAAACAACAGGAAAAAAATTGCACATGCAATTGCAACTATACAGCCGCCAACAAAACTTTGCGGCCAAAACAGGCATCACCCAATGCACTGACATCTACCTTGTAGAACTTGTAATCGTGTGGACAGACGACCAGGTCGCCGATTTACACACTTGAGCGACAGGCGCTCGATGTCGGAGGCCCAAGACGTTCCGATAGCCCTCGTGGAGTGGGCCGTGACCGGAAAGGGGGGCAACTGCCCCTTCAAGGCGTAGGATTGTACTCTACTTTGTCTGATCCACCTGGAAATGGTGGCCAACGAGACCGCCATGCCTTACTTTGGACTAGCCACCAAAACAAACAGTGAGTCTGACTTCCGGAAAGGAACCGTGGCAGACAAATACACCTTCAGAGCCCGAACCACTTCCAGAGCATGACGGGCCACCTCCTTAGGATGTGTCGGCTTAAGACACAGAGATGGTAACACAATGTCCTCATTGATGTGAAATGCTGAGACTACCTGTCGGCAGAAAAGACAGTTGCGGACGCACACCACCTTATCCTTGTGAATAACCAGATAGGGCGACTTGCAGGACAAGGCCGCCAGTTCCGAAACCCTCCTGGCCGATGTGATGGCCACTAGAAAGACCACTTTCTGGGAAAGAGTCAACAGGGGGAACTCTCTGATATTTCCAAATGGCAGTTTTTGAAGCGCCGATAATACTAGGTTCAGACCCCACGGGGGTTACGGTGGACGCACAGGAGGGACTACATGTCGCACCCCTTGAGCAAAAGTACTCAGAGAGTGAGACGCCAGAGGTCGTCTGAAAAAGGACAGCCAAAGCTGATATTTGTCCTTTAATGGCGCTTAACGCCAACTTCTGGTCCATCCCTTGCTGAAGAAACAGCAGGATCCTGTATATAGAAAAAAAGGAGCACGGATGCCATCCTTTCTCCTCACAATGGAGAGGTAGGCCTTCCAGGTACGAAGCTATATCTTCCGAGAAGAAGATTTCCGTGCTCTCAACATAGTTGGGATCACCGAGTCCAACAGACGCCGGTTCCTCAACACCTGTCTCTCAATAGCCATGCCGGTAAAACCAGCGATGATAAAGCAGGATGGAGATCTGGGGCAACCAGTATTACTGGGATCCCCTCGGCTTCCACTCTGCGAAGCAGACGTGGTAACAGTTTCAGCTGGTACTGATCCCACGGAGCCACCAGCGTGTCTGACACGTCTGCCCACGGATCTCTTGTCCTGGACACGAATCTCGGCACCTTCCGATTGAGACGGGAGGCCAGAAGATCCACGTCTGGTGTGCCCCACCGCAGACACAGTAGCCTGAATACCCCCTGATGCAACACCCATTCTCCTGGGTCCAGCATCTGACGACTTAGATAGCCCGCCTGCCAGTTCTCCACACCCAGGATGTAAATGGCCGACAGGGACGGTACATGTCGCACTGCACCCAGAAGTATGTGAGCGACCTCCTGTGCGGCGGCCGAGCTTCTTGTTCCTCCTTGGTGATCGACGTATGCCACAGCAGTGGCGTTGTCTGACTGGATCCTGATCGGACGCCCTTGCAGTCTCATTGACCATGTGGAGAGGCATAGCCTGATCGCTCTCAGTTCGAGCCGATTGATCGGCAACTTGGATTCCTTCGTCGACCAGAGGCCCTGAGACGACTGAACTCCAATCACTCCCCCACAGCCGAATAGGCTGGCGTCCGTTGTGATCACCATCCATTTCAGAGGTAGGAAAAACTTCCCGGACTGAAGCACTGGGGACCTCAGCCACCCGATCAGGGAAACCCTGACTAACTGGCTCACCTGGATCTGTCGATCCAGGGACAATGGAGATTTGTCCCACTTTGCCAAGATCTCCTTCTGCAGGACTCTGGTGTGGAACTGGGCATATGGTACTGCCTCGAAGGAGGCCACCATGAAACCCAGGACTCGCATTCAGAAGCGCAGCGACGACCACTTGCGTTTCATCAGCAGTTTTACCGTGGCTCTGAGAGTCTGCAGCTTGACCGAAGGGAGAAACACTCCCACTTCCCTGGAGTCCAGCAGCAAGCCTAGGTACGCCAAACGCTGAGTCGGTACTATCACTAACCTTTTTTAGGTTCAACAGTCACCAAAATCCTTGCAGGGTCTGCACGGTGATCGCCACATCCTCTTCTAACTCTGAGGCGGAAGAAGCTCTCAGGAGGAGATAGTCTAGGTAACCCACGATCACGATCCCGCGTTGCCGTAGCAACGCCAACACAGGAGCTAATACCTGGTAAAGACTCGGCGGGCTGATACCAAACCAAAAGGGAGAGCCACAAACTGGTAGTGGTCTTCCCCGACTGCAACTGCAGAAATTTGCAGGTACGCATCCTGGATGTCTAAGAATGCCAGGGAGTCCCCTTGATGGAGTGTAGCGACTACTGATCGAACTGATTCTATTCTGAACCTCTGCACTTTCACTAAGTGATTGAGGGCTTTTAGATCCAAGATTGGACGTACCCCTTCCTTCTTGGGAACTACAAAAAGGTTTGAGTAGAACCCCTGGAAACGTTCCGATTCCAGAACAGGTACAATCACCCCGCGATTCAGCAGGTCCCTTACTGCCTCCAAGAGGGCCTCCCGGCGAGCCAGGAGTACGGGTATGCTGGAGGGGAAGAATCTGTTTTGTGGCCAAGAGAGGAACTCTATCTTGTAGCCATAGGCAATCAGATCGCAGACCCATTGGTCGGACAGTCGAGAGGACCACCGGGCTGCAACTCCCGAAGGCGACCCCCTACCCGAGACATGGGTGGGAGAAAACCTTCATGCGGTAGCACTTTTGTTCGCAGGCTTGTTAGGCTCTCGGTTCCAGGGACATTTCTGTCCTTCCGTGGTCGTCCTGTCGGGCTGGGGACGTTTGGCCGAAGCTCCGGGCAGACGAAAAAGGCGATTGTTGGAAAAAGAGGACCTCTGCCTACGGCATGGCTCCTTAGCCTTCCTGGCCTGTGGGAGTAGAGCACTCTTACCACTTGTGGCATTCTTAATGTCATCCAAAGAGGCTCCAAAGAGCCGGTCGCCAAGGAAGGGAAGATCCGTCAGGGCTTTTTTGGATGCCTGGTCAGCAGACCAGCATGTTAGCCAAATCGGGCGCCTCAGCACCACTGCTGACGCTAAAGCCCTGCATAACAGAGGGAGGGTATCCAGGGCCGCATCACAAATGTACTTAAGGCCTTGCACTAGTTGGTCTGCCATTTCCACGCAGACAGGAGAAGCCTGTTCTCCCAATTTGCGGTGCAACAGTTTTGCCCACTCAGTGTCAGCGACACAAGTGCGGATGCCAGTACTGGTCGCACAGGTGACCCCACAACCGTAACAAGGAACGAGCCACTGCCTCGGCCTTCCTGTCCATGGGATCCTTAAATACAGGAGTCCCCTCTACCGGGATCGTGGTTACTTTGTTTAACCTGGATACTGGGGGGTCCACGATCGGAGGAGCCGACAAGGTGTCCAAGGGTACTGCGCAGTCCGCAGGTGACCCGGTTGCAATTGCCTGGATTTCGGGGAAGAAACACCAGTTTCTGAAGTCATGCTGACCCTACCCTGTCTGCCACCCAAAGGGGACTTAGGACAGTGACAGTCCCACCCTCCTTACTGCTGCTGGCTAAGGGGCCCTTTCCCACAGGACTCACCACCCTGAGGGGTTCTGCGCTATCCAGAAGGTAGTGCCTGTAGTCTCTGTTGGCTCCCAGGTGCAGAGGAAACAGCTCTGTTGGTGGAAGCAGCTGCTATGGCACTGAAACCTCTCAGTAGTGTGCTCAGGCTCAAAGAAAATGGCCGCCCGGCGTCCAGTATAAGGACATAAAAACACAGGGAAAATGGCCACCAGAACACAGGAGCACATGCTGCTGCTAGAGAACACTGAAAAAACGTGTTCAGGCTTCCAGAAAATGGCCGCCGACGTCCAGTGTAAGGACAAAAATCACAGGGAAAATGGCCAGTGAAGCCCATGCCCACACCTAAGATGGCCGCCAAATGCAGAACCATGAGGGACAGAAACTCACAGGCACCTCCAGGGGCATTGAAAACAGGACCCAGGACACAGCCAGCGCTAAACCTCCCCAGGTGAGAGCCCTGCACAGACACACACACCCCACAGCAGTACACAGGGAGGGAGAGGGGAACAGGGAGAGAGGAGAGGGACCCCCGAATCGACCTCCCAGGGAATGCCCAGCTGCTCAACCCCACCGAGGCAGGGAGAGCTGTACTTACCAGTCCTGAAGAGCTGGGAAACATTCCATCGCAGAACTACTCACTGATCAGTACAGGGTAGCTTCTGGTCCGGCATACTGTGACACAGACATCAGTAGCCCGGTCATATGTATGCCCCGGAGCATAAAAGCTCACCGACCACCTCTGGAGCTGAGGTTTTGTCGTGGCCTGCCGAGCCGTAGCTGCGACCTGCACACGCTCGATAGCCGGACTGGGGAGACTACAAGGATAACGGTATCCAGCCTGTCACCCAGCCAGCTGTTGATAGCAGATCACAGGATCTATCATCTTGCGCAAAAACCAAGCTTCTGCAGAAACATAGACAGACCGATGGGCCCATCAGGGTTCCTAGGTCTTTTCTCCTTCACTAGGCAAAATAAAACTGAGGCTGCAGTAGCATGCTGAGGGGTTGTTACCTAAGGGACCGCCCCTTGGGCGGAACTAGAAAGTTCTAGTTTTATTATCACATGTAACATGTAATTCCTAGTCTTCCCCTGAAGGTGGCATAACAACCCAATGGTCTAAAGAGAGAAGCTGTGTCAGTCGGTGAATATAAGAGAAAAGGAAGGAGGCGACCAAATACCGGGAATAAAAAAAATGATCTAAAATCATTATCAACTGCGCAATTGTCAGTTAAAGTAACGCAGTGCTGTATAGCCGAAAATGGGCTGGTCATTTAAATCTTCCAGAGCGGCAGTGGTTAACACAAAATGTACCTGTCATGTAGATAAGAACATTGCTTCTGTCATCAGAAAGGAGTCTTTTCAGTCGTGGGGTGCTGGGTGGCAATCTGCCAGTCAATACTCGAAGAAAATTCTCTACAGTCACCTAGAAAAGAAACGTATGATTTTTTTTTTAGCTCAAAAGCATGCTACAAGAGGTGTATACAAAGTAAATAATTTCAAATAAGTATGCAGCATTGGACCTCAGACCCCCGCAGACATGGCCCTGACATAGACACCTTATTCTAGATATTATAAGAGAAGTGGTTTCTTCAACAAAATGCATCCAAAGAAAAATAAATAAATAGTACAGAGCCCACACATGGGAGGTGGGGGGCTGATTTCTGAAGACTATGCCTAACCTCTCTAGATGTACTACACAAGGCCAGAGTGCAAAAGGGTTTACAACATGGCGGCAGCATACATGTTTTTTTGAGTGGCTATAAATCCAACCCCCCCCCCCCCCCCCCCCCAAATGTGCTCAGGATGGTGAGCAGGTGGAGATGATCAGGAACATCCATTCCTTTACCTGCTGTAAATGCCTTTAATTTCAGAGCGGTCATTCCCTGACTTGAGATAGCTAATCAAGCACCAACTGTGCTTGATAAGCTGGAGTGGAGGGCAGGGGAGACATTACGGGTCTAGGGATCTCAGCTGCTAGGTTACATGACCAGCACCTCTTTAGACCAGAACATGGCTGTGAAAATCTCAGGTTTGGATGGCCAGGAACACAAATCCTTTTTGTGTGGAGTAAGAGAGCTCCTGTGCATTTATTAAATCTGTGTATTAAGCGGTTTGTTCAGTTTTAAAGTGGGTTGTAAGCCCTTACATATATCACTGGACTCAAGTGATTCACAGAGATGAAACAAATCCTCCTACATAAGTAGTATCTGTTTATCTGTAGCCGTTTTTCCTCTACATCCAAAGTGCAAATATTACACAGGATCTCTCAGCTCTAAAAAGCAGGAGGATAGATGAAGCTATATCAGTGCAGAGAGCTCTGGGAGCTGATAGGAAGGGGGGGAAAGGAGAAAGGGGGAAAAGGAGAAAGGGGGGAAAGGAGAAAAGGAGAAAGGGGGAAAAGGAGAAAAGGAGAAAGGGGGAAAAGGAGAAAGGGGGAAAAGGAGAAAGGGGGAAAAGGAGAAAGGGGGAAAAGGAGAAAGGGGGAAAAGGAGAAAGGGGGAAAAGGAGAAAGGGGGAAAAGGAGAAAGGGGGAAAAGGAGAAAGGGGGAAAAGGAGAAAGGGGGGAAAGGAGAAAGGGGGGAAAGGAGAAAGGGGGGAAAGGGAGAAAGGAGAAGGGGGAAAGGAGAAGGGGGAAAGGAGGCAAGAAGGAGAAGGAGGAGGAGAAGGAGGAAAGGAGGAGAAGGGAAGCGAAGTGACCCCCCCCCTCACACAGAAACAGAGCTGAGACTGTCAATCACAGGCTGTGCCCTCCCCGGGTCACCATTTTTCTCTTGGTGTCAGGCAAACCCATCAGAAGTGAAAGATGCTGATAGCAGAGGAACGAGGCAGCAGACAGAAAAGGACACTTAGTGCTCTGGATTGAGACAATTACGCACTATAGGAGGGATATTCTTGGATATGTCTGAGGTTTACAACCACTTTAACAATAAAAATAATCTACCTCTAAACAGCAATGGAAGCCTTGTCTGTACCCAGACTAATGGATAAGGCTTCGTAATGGCTTTTTTGGTAGCTTAGCAGTATGCTGATTTAATTTGCGTCTTCGGACACAAAAAGCAGAAATGGTGGGCGAAACGTCTGGAACGATCCTATAAAAACGAGGAGACAGCTGGTGATGCTCATTGCTGTGTTTTCCAGGCCCGCGATTACGATAGCTTAAGACATAAAAAAAAACTCTTCAGTCTACTTCTAGGACTGGCTCTGCCAAGGAAAGATGTGGGCTCCTAGTGCAAAGGGTGAGTCACTAAATCTCAATGCTGAATCACTTCATCAAATGAAAATATAATTACCTATAGATGAAGGAGGCAATAAAACATGGAAGGTTAACACGTCATTGTGATGATGAAAGTCTGCACTGCCTCTTGATAATTAGTAATGAATGTAAGATGGGTGAAGTTGAGTTACAGTCAACTCTTAAGTGCTTGTCTGGGCAAAAAGTAAAAGTAAAAAACAAAAAAAACTAAAAACCATTCAGCACATTTCTAGCAGCATGTGTATATTTCCTTAAGTTTTGCCCCTTTAAAATGCTGCAGGTATAAAACAATACATGTTCATCTGCCACAATTCCAGTGTGCTCTTCACTTCTTGTGTGAGGTGACACCTCAGGATCTGCTGCATTGGAGACCCAAGCAGTGTTGTCAGCCCTCACGGAGTTCTCTACTGCTGAGAGGAATTGTGCGACCCAAAGGTTTCTACACCAAGAAAAGCAGGAACAATGTCCATTAAATGAGCAGTACATTTTTTGTAATTGTCCATGGAAAGTTAGGGATGTGGCAAGAACGTGCAGCCAACATTGCCGCAACTCTAAAAAGTGATCCACATGGTGTCACTTTTCAGGCGGCGTTTGACGGTAAAGAAGCCTCCTCGCTGTCTGAATTAACCTTTAACCCTGTAAATGTCGCACCACTGCAGGGCAGTTGTAGCGCAGCCACATTCCCTTGAATAGGTTGCAGCCCACTATGGTACTGTCCACCGAATACAGATAGGATGTATCATTTTTGTTGCAGCTGCAAAGCATTGCGTTTGTGGCATGTGTATAACCCCTGTCCAGCTGCCTTTGCAGCTTAAGAGGGGGCAGTAAAAATGCAGCTCAACCACCTATTTTTTTTTTTTTACTGTGTTTTTCTATTTTGCCCTGACATACACTTTGAGGGCTCATTTACACCGGAGTGTTTTGTAGCACGAAGCTCCAAAAAGCTCAGAGAAAAAAACAAACAAACAAACACACACACACAAACAACACATTTATTCTTTATGGCGGTGGTTCACATCTCCAATCCCAAATCACCTGAAGCTCAAAAAAAAAGTTTTGGAGCTACCTTTTCAGCTCAATTCTGGCAGATTGAAGCGTTTTTTTTTTCCTCCAAAGAAATGCATTGAAACACGCAATATGCATGTTTTTTGCACATTTCGTCCCATTTTTGGAGTGTTTTGGGGTTACTCCCCCAAAAGTCCATACCAGGCCCTTTTTCTGGCCTGCATGCCCATATAAGGGTCTGGTATGGACTTTGGAGGGGACCCCATGCCATTATTTTACGTGGAGTTCTCCTTAAAAAAACCATACCAGACCAAAGAACCCTGTATGGATTTTGGGGGACCTCCACGCATTTTTATTTTTGATATGGGGTCCCCCTTAAAAAACATACGAGACCCAAAGTACCTGGTATGGATTGGGGGACCACCGTTTATTCCTCTCTTCGCCGGCATTCTTACTGTGGGCACCCGGCGCAAAGCGCCCCCAAAAAATGCTCAATAATGCAAAGCTCAGGTGTGAATTCAGCCTAAATGCAATTTAGTGTACTTTCAGTAAGGACCTACTATTACTACGGCGGCAAGGTGGCACTGCTGCACCGGATCACGTACCTAGTAGGTGATCCAACACTTTCGGGTAGGGGGACGGGCATGCACGCAGCCGGCGGTCCACTCCCACTGTGATAATTCACAGCAGGAGCTGATCTTCGGGTACTGGGGACTTGATGTTCACTGGCACCCGATCATCCAGCAGAACGGTGGTCTGCCTATATAAACAAGGCAGATCACCATTCTGACAGGAGGGAAGGCATGGATCCTGTGTCTCTGCAAAGCAGAGGGAGGTCATTTACCACTGTGTATACACCCACACGTGTGACTCTATATCAGGGGTCTCAAACTGGTGGCCCTCCAGCTGTTGCAAAACTACAAGTACCATTATGCCTCTGCCTGTGGGACTCATGCTTGTAACTGTCAGCCTTGCAATGCCTCATGGGACTTGTAGTCTCGCAACGGCTGGGAGGGCCGCCAGTTTGAGACCCCTGCTCTATATAGTCATGTGGGCTGCACAGATCAGAAGAAAAAAAGAAAAGTAAATTAAAGAGCTTAGAAGGGAAGTGAAATTGAGCATGCTCCATTAACCACTTCGCAACCAGGCCAATTCTGACATTTCTCTCCTACATGTAAAATTCATAATTTTTTTGCTCGAAAATTACATAGAACCCCCAAACATTATATGTTTTTTTAGCAAAGACCCTAGAGAATACAATGACGCTCGTTGCAACTTTTTATCTCGCACGGTATTTGCGCAGCAATTTTTCGAACACGTTTTTTTCAGAAAAAAAACAATTTCATGCTTAAAAAAAACCAAACAATAAAGTTAGCCCAATTTTTTTTGCATAATGTGAAAGATGAAGATACGCCGAGTAAATAGATACCCAACATGTCACGCTTCAAAATTGCACGCGCTTGTGGAATGGCGCCAAACTTTGGTATTTTAAAATCCCCATAGGCGACGCTTTAACATTTTTTACTGGTTATATGTTTTGAGTTACAGAGGAGGTCTAGGGCTAGAATTATTGCTCTCGCTCTAACGTTCGCGGCGATACTTCACATGTGTGGTTTGAACACCGTTTTCATATGTGGGCGGGGCTTACGTATGCGTTCACTTCTGCGTACGAGCTCACGGGGACAGGGGCGCTTTAAATTTTTTTTTTTTTTTTTTTTATTATTGTTAATTTGACTTTTATTTTTTAAATTTGACAGTTAAAAAAAAATGATTACTTTTATTCCTATTACAAGGAATGTAAAACATCCCTTGTAATAGGAATATTACCTGATCGGACCTATTAACAGTGAGATATGGGGTCAATAAGACCCCACATCTCACCTCTAGGCTGGAAACCCTAAAATTAAAAAAAAAAAAAAAAAAAAAAAAAAAAAAAACGATCACCGCTTCCCAGCGGAGGCGGCGCCGTTATTCGAATGCAGAGGCCGGGCGTGACGTCATCACATCGCGCCCGGCCTCCGAACGATCATAGAGACTCCGGCGACCATCTGGTCCGCCGGAAATCTCTATAGTGATCATCCGGTGCCGGCGGTTCCTGTGTCCGACTCACCGATGGAAGCGGTGAGTCGGTAGAAGCACCGGAGGGCGGCGGGAGGGGGGGGGGCGTCCCCTCCCGCCGCCCATAAGAACGATCAAGAGGCGGAACAGCCGCTATGATCGTTCTTATGGTGCAGGGAATCGCCGGCTGAAACCGGCAATATCTGAATGATGTCTGTGGCTACGGGCATCATTCAGATATACCCCCGCAAACCGGAGGCCGTCATATGACGGCCGACGGTCGGGAAGTGGTTAAGGACACCAGCTGGTCTACACAATCAGCCTGCAGAGGGCGCACAGAGAATATGGGAGGGGTAGCTGAAGGCAGGACCAAACAGGTATATTTCGATTTTGTGAGGAGGCACATTATTATATAGCATGTAAAGTTTTTCATAGTCTGGGTTTAAAGGACACTTTAATTGACCAATAGGTCATTGGACTGGAAGAAAACATGAACACATAGGGAACAAACTCTCTGCAAATAGTGTACCAGAAGGGGTTTCAACCAAGGACCCCATTGCTGCAAGGCCATAATTGTTAACCACTAAGGATGAGCTCAGGCGTGTTCACAAACAGCACGTGCAGAGCCCGCCAGGAAGTCGGCACTGCAGAGCGCTAATCACAGGCAGTGAGACATTTCCCGGTATCTGCAGCCCTGATTCGGGACAATGTCTCACTGCTTGTGATTAGCGTTCTGCAGTGCCAACTTCCTGGCGGGCTCTGCACATGCCGTTTGCGAACACGCCTGAGCTCATCCTTACTAACCACTAAGCTACAGTACTACCCTTTTGTAAGATAATGAATGACCAATTGAACATGTTACAAATTAATGTTTGAAAGCCTACTCCTCGGTAACAGGCAAACAATGAGGAGGCACACATTATCAATGTAGACTTTACAACTGCATTTTTAAAACGACACGAAAAAATTCATTAGTGAAGTGACCCAATACAATGTCCAATTCCTCCATACCTCATACCCTCTGTAGTCAACTTCCACATTATCGCCATAAACATTAAGCTCCATATTTTTGTGGCTAAACACAGTGGCTGGTTTGGGGTTCCTCGGGTTACAAGCCATGTCGTCAGCAAGCATAAGGATGATATGACTGTTATGGAAGAAACAGAAAACTTGTTAAGAAGAAAGCAATTTTGAAACTGAAATTAGGGCAAACAAAAAGTTGCCTAAATACATAAAAAAGAGTCCTGTGTATTCTTGCTGGAATCTTGGTGTTCTTTTTGAATTTCTTCCAGATCTATGCAGTAAACCAGCATTAAATAGCTCCTATACTATTGCTCTATTGCCCCGTACACACGGTCGGAATTTGACGGAAAATGTCCTATCGGGTAATGTTGTTGGAAAATCCGACCGTGTGTGGGCTCCATCGGACTTTTTCTGTCGGAATTTCCGGCGGAAAAAAATTTGAGATCCTGCTCTCAAATTTTCCGACAACAAAGTCCTATCGGACTTTTTCCGATCGTGTGTAGCGAATTCCGACGGACAAAGTGCCACGCATGCTCAGATCACATTACAAGACCAAAGCTATTGGCTACTAGCCTCTACGTAGTTCCGTCGTACGCAACGAACGTCACCACGTTCAGAATGATCGGATTTTCCGACAACTTTGTCCGACCGTGTGTATGCAACACCAGTGTCGGACAAAATCCGACGGATTTTGTGGTTGGAATTTCCGACCGTGTGTACGGGGCATAAGAGGTTTCCTGTAATACCAGTCACTGCTGCTCTCTCTACTTATACAGGGAGACTGGTCTTGTATCCGCCCCCCTCCTGTCATTTTCTGCAGGAAGCTTGTAGTGTGTGCACTCTGCACAGGCTGATGTCACCAATACGTTTACAAGGTAATATTTCAGTTTGCAATGGCATTTAAAGCACAAAGTGTATTTACCGTATATTCTTTGTGGCTTTTAAAGAAAATATTTAAATACATTGTGTGCCTGGAGTTCAGCTTTAATTTGTATTATAGGGGCCACAACCCTATTAAAGAATACACACTGTGCATCTGGTCATTTTTGATAGCCGCTAATAAATTCTAGAAAACCTGGGGTCTTGTTTGCAACACATTACTTGCTAGAATATGAAAGCTTTACAATAGACGAGTATAAATCAAGGAAGTGGAAATGATCTGTGCATACACCATGATTTACATAGAGAACATAGTGTTTTTGTGTGAGGCTGCTACTTTGGCTCTTAGAAAGTTAAAGGAGAACTCCAGTTTACTGTTAACACCCACCCCCACCTCTGCCTTCAAAGAGGTTCAAACTTTTCTTGTTAAAAAAAAAAAAAAAAAAAAAAAAAGAAGAGGTTCAAACTGAATTGGTAGTCAGTATGTTCAGAGAAGTGCTCTGCAAACGTTGTACCAAAAATCCAATATCTACTTGTATACTTAAAATGTACAAAAAAAAAAAAAAAAAAAAAAAGTTGCCACCTGTATCCCATTGTTGAGATTTCCCTTCACTTCCTGTCCCATATCAAAAAAACAGGAAGTGAGAGGAACTCCCTGCAAATGAATGGCATTTCCTTGGGGACCTCCCAGGACACCAGAACTAGTGTCCCTATTGGAAGATTTCCCCTCTATTACTTTTCTGGGGACAACACAAAATTTTGAATTTTTTACTTTAAATGATAATGGTTAACAGGACAAAATAGAGAGAATTAATCTTGGGGCAAAATCTGACAAGCATTCTATCCAAAATGTAAAAAAAAAAAAAAAAAAAAAAAAAAAAGAGAAGAAGTTTTGTCTTTAAACTCTCACGAGCATTAAAAAATTAAACAAGTCCATTCATGTCTAAATATCTGCATTCGGTTCACTATTGAAATGTGAAGAAAATCCCTTCTGTGTGCCTTGCTTTTCAGCTTCTCTGCTACTTCCCCGATAGAAGCCAGATTTGTGGGCGTTACTATTGTTGAACTCAGGCAGGGCTTAGTTGCCCCCACTCCCTGTTATGTGCATACGCCTTAGGCCTCATGCACACGAGACGCAGTTAAACGCGCGTTCAGAGGCAGTTGGACACTTTTTTCAACTGCACCTGAACGCATGCAATGTTATGCTATGTGTCCATGTACACAGTCTAGTTTTTTCCCGTTTTTATGCAGTTGCGTTTAACCTCGTTTTTCCAGAAGCAAAAAAATGCGTTCAGACACTTTGCTTTTCTGCTTTTCAGACGCAAAACGCAGCTAAACACAGGCACCTGCGTTTAGCCGCGTTTGCGTTTATAAGCCTTTTAAAGGAACCCAATTTTTTGGAGCAGAAAACTCAGAAATATGATGGTAAACCATAAAAAATACTAGAAAAAATTGTTTAAAATGTCGTAATTAGTTTAGATAGTTCATAGAGCATATATACTCACTGATGCATACATGTTTGTGAAATGCATACATGTTTGTGAAATATCCAACGGACATTCGCTGTGCCATCAACGGATGGGTCCAATATCGACGAGCTCTGATTCTGGACCTCTCATGCAAATTTGCGACGACATTGCTGCCGCATCAAGAGCAACATCAGGAGCGTTTCCTGACATATATTCAATATGGGATCCATTTTAAAAAAAAAAACACAGAAAGAGAGGCAAATGCAAGTGTACAACGGCTCTCTCTGCTGCTGCTGCTCACTCTGATCAAATTGGCAGAAATAGTTAATAATAATGCTTTCTGAGCTTGGGGAGGGTCTATATGATGTTATCTTTACAAATGCTTATAGACGCAAACGCGTCTAAACGCGTCTAAACGCGGCATGAAAACACAGCAAAACGCGCGTTTTTAAACGCAGGTTTCTGCTTTTTAAAACACGCGTTCAGCAGAGTTTGCATCTGCGTCTCGTGTGCATGGGGCCTTAGAGAGAGGGCTTGTCAGATAGAGAGTTGCCACCAAGTTCCCCAGTTCCACTTACTCTGTCTTTTGAGGCAGTGACAAACCAAACATTACAAATAACTGTACAGTAACAAACAACTAAAGCTAGCCAAATCACTAAAAAGCCGGAAAAAAAAAAATAGAGAAGGGGGAGGTTTCCCCCCCTGCAGGTTTAAGCCATAATGTGCTAGAATGTAACACATACAGTGTCTTGAAAAAGTATTCATACCCCCTCAACATTTTCCATATTTTATCATGTTACAACCAAAAACAAAAATGTATTTTATTGGGAATTTATGTGATAGAGTCAGAGATTTGCAATTAGTGGACCTCCAGCTGTTGCAAAACTACAAGTCCCATCATGCCTCTGCCTCTGGGTGTCATGCTTGTGACTGTCAGAGTCTTGCTATGCCTAATGGGACTTGTAGTTCTGCAACAGCTGGGAGGTCCACTAATTGCATATACCGGTCATAGACCAACACAAAGTAGAAGGGAAATGATAAATGGTTTTCAAATTATTTACAAATAAATATGTGAAAAGTGTGGGGTACATTTGTATTCAGCCCCTCCTGAGTCAATACTTTGTAGAACCACCTTTCACTGCAATTACAGCTACAAGTCTTTTTGGGGATGTCTCTACCAGCTTTGCATGTCTAGAGAGTGACATTTTTGCAAAATAGTTCAAGCTCTGTCAGATTAGATGAAGAGCATCTGTGAACAGCAATTTTCAAAGTCTTGCCACAGATTCTCAATTGGATTTAGGTCTGGACCAGTGTTTCTCAACTCCAGTCCTCAAGGCGCCCCAACAGGCCATGTTTTCAGGATTTCCCTCAGATGAAATGGCTGTGGTAATTACTAAAAGGCAGTGAAACTGATCAAATCACCTGTGCAAAATAATGTATAGCCTGAAAACATGACCTGTTGGTGCGCCTTGATGACTGGAGTTGAGAAACACTGGTCTGGACTTTGACAGGGTCATTCTAAAAACACATGAATATGTTTTGATCTAAACCATTCCATTGTAGCTCTGGCTGCATGTTTGGTGTTGTTGTCCTGCTGGAAGGTGACCCTCCGCCCCAATCTCAAGTCTTTTGCAGACTAACAGGTTTTCTTCTAATAGTAACAGAAATAAAAAAAAGATGCTTCTCTGCACTGTGGTGGGGCGGCAGCTGACACAGATAAGTATTATACCAAACTTATAAATCTTAAGAAAAAGGTGTGTAGCGCCAAAAGCAAAAACGAACAGCGATGAGATGAGAAGATTGGCCATGCTGAGGAAGCCTATCATTTGGCGATACGCGTGTACAGGAGGATTGGAGCGTAATGACATGCATCAGAGTCTCACCCGGTGAGGCGGTGAGCTATACTATATGCGTGTTACATCCAGTAAGCGTTTCTGAATAGCGGGGTGTAATAATATACCTATGCGGAACACACCGTTTGCCTTTTTTGATTTTTATATCCGATGAGAGCTGCGAGAATCAGATTATTTAGTACAAAATACGTGAGATAAGGGATTGGAGCCATTGTTTTTGGTGAGACACCAGCCTGCTGCTTCTATTTTCCATATGGAGCGGGGGGAGATGAGATCCATTATTCTATCCAAATTAAAAGGATAAGGAGTGAAGCTGCCTGGTCTGGATGTGAGAAGAGATTGCCTTTTTTTCTTTTACATTGTTTCTTTCACTGGTTGCTGAATTATCTACTGCAGAACTATTTACAGAGGAATTTATTCAGACTTGTTAGTAATATTTAAATTTATATATTTTTGTTCACTTGTTTTGATTTTAATGTTGATTGTTTTTGCTGCGCTACACTGATTTATATTTTTAATTTCTTTTGAGGTGTTGTGAAATCACTTTCCAGTGGTTGGCAGGACAGCAAGTTATTATATAGACATTTTTTATTAATTTTTTTCTCTTCTCTGACCGATATCATTTTTATTTTGCACTAGGAATTAAGTATTCTCTTTTTCATTAAGTATTTTAGATTCAAAACCGTACCGAATTAGCTCTGCAAGTTTTTTTTTTATAGCATAATGTTGGATCTTTATTCAGAGGAATGCAAGTATTGTGTCACTCAGCAAGCGGTTCATCTCTACAATGTAATCCTGTTTGTTTAAAGCAGGATTCCGCAGACCTATCTTTTTTTTTTTGGTCTCATTGATATCCGTTTCCACTATTCATGTAGCACTCACTTGTTGCTTTTTTTTTCTTCCCCGGATCACCGATTTCGTCCTGTATTCTAACTTTTAAAAAATCCTCCTGGCCGTTTCCATTTTGCTTGTGGGCATTTGAAGCCCACAAGCACTTCGTTCCGGGATCCGGTGAATGCTGTGCTCCCAACATTCACCGCTCGATCCCGCACATGCTCAGTTATCTCAGCGAGCAGCGTGACCAGCGTCTTCCGTCCGAAATCTCACAAGATTTCAGGATGACGGTGTCCTCCACTGCTTCTTGGGAATACCGTCACACAGCTCCCAGGGGTCATTGCGGAGGCGGGGAAAAGCGAAAACCATGCCTACTCCCACGGGAGGAGAGCCCGGAAGTAATTCTAAAGCCTCATACACACGATCGGACCGTGGACCAACTTGCCTGTGGATTTTTGTCCAAAGGGCGTTGGCCCCAAGTTGGTATTGCATACACACGGCAGGACTTTTTCAGCCAACTTTCACCAAATCACTTGGTTTTTCTGCTCTTCACCGCCACCTTTGGTCAACTTCTGTATTGTTGTCTGATCTTTTGCATTGGTTCTGCATTGGTTTCTACAAAAGTCCGTTGGTTTTGTGTACACACGGTCAGACTTTGGTCCATCGGACTTTTGTTGGCAGAAAGTTGGTCCGTTCGCACAGCCAACAAAAGTCAGATGAAACCTGGAAAAAGTTGGTCCGATGGAGCGTACACACAGGCGGATGTTGGTCCAAACCAGCTAATTTGCATGTTGGTTGTCAAAAAGTCTGATCGTGTGTATGGGCCTTAAGAATGACTACAAAAAAGGTAAGTAATGCATATTTTTTTTTTTTTTCTTAAATGGTCGTTTGAGCATCTACTATAATAAGTGATTGAAATAAGATCAAGATGTCATTTTGAGTACCAAACCGCTTTAAGAGAACTATCCCTCCCCCTTTATCGGCCGGCCTGATAACCAGGTCCTTTCTAGCCAGTAAATCGTGTATTACTTTCGGGGAGCAGACACTAGTGCCGACGTCAGGCCACTGTCCGATACCGGGCCGGCAGTGGCACCCATTGTCTTATGTTTTTATGATTCATTTTATTTTGGCTTTTAACATACAATTCCAATAAATACTACACTATGGAGACTTTATCTGGCTCCCGGTGAGCTTTATTTACTACAGCTACATCTGGATGGCGCGAGTTTCTGAACAGCCTTCCCCATAACAGATGGCGGATCTACACCGAGTGCGTGTTTGCTGCTGTAATGGCAGCCAGCTTTTCCAGTGAGTGTCCATTTCACAGGGGTGCAGTGGATGATTCTGGAGCACTGGACTCGATCACCTCTTCACTTTTCAAGTCACCACCACATTTTTGTGCACATCTTTGCACTGAACTATTGCGTTTTCACCAATAAGTTAATATTGCTGATCCCATCATGGGACTGTGCATTTAAATCTTTATTTTTCACTACATTTGTTTTTTTATTGCCGATTTCCATCCACAAGAATATATACAGTATATAAACTATAACACTTTTTTGAACTTTATTTCAATGTGCTGTCCATTTATAAAACAGTATTCTCATCTCATTTACTTTTGGTGCACACACTTTTTCTTAAGGTTTTCTTCCAAGATTGCCCTGTATTTGGCTCCATCCATCTTCCCATCAACTCTGACCAGCTTCCCTATCCCTGCTGAAAAAAAGAATCCCCACAACAGGATGCTGCCACCACCATGTTTCACAGTGGGGATGGTGTGTTCAGGGTGATGTGCAGTGTTAGTTTGTTGTCACACAGAGTTTTGCTTTTGGGCCAAAATGTTACATTTTGGTCTCATCTGACCAGAGCACCTTCTTCCACATGGCTTCTCGCAAACTGCAAACAGGACTTCTTATGGCTTTCTTTCAGCAATGTCTTTCTTCTTGCCACTCTTCCATAAAGGCCAGATATGTGGAGAGCACGACTAATAGTTGTCCTGTGGACAGATTCTCCAACCTGAGCTGTGGATCTCTGCAGCTCCTCCCGAGTTACCATGGACCTCTTGGCTGCTTGATTACTACTCTCCTTGCCCAGGTGGTCAGTTTTGGTGGACGGTCATGTCTTGGTATGTTTGCAGTTGTGCCATACTCTTTCCACTTTCGGACGATGGATTGAGCAGAGCTCCGTGAGATGTTCAAAGCTTTAACCACTTCTCCACAACTTTATCCCTGACCTGTCTGGTGTGTTCCTTGGCCTTCATGATGCTGTTTGTTCACTAAGGTTCTCCAACAAACCTCTGAGGGCTTCACAGAACAGCTGTATTTATACGGAGATTAAAATTACACACAGGTGGACTCTTACTAATTAGGTGACTTTCAAAGGCAATTGGTACCACTAGATTTTAGTTAGGGGGTATCAGAGTAAAAGGGGGCTGAATACAAATGCACACCACACTTTTCAGATATTTAAAAAAAAAAAAAAAATTTGAAAACCATTTATTAATTTTCCTTCCACTTCAGTTATGTGCCACTTTGTGTTGGTCTATCACATAAAATACATTAAGGTTTTTGGTTGCAACATGACAAAATGTGGAAAATTTCAAGGGGTGTGAATACTTTTTTAAAGGCACTGTACTAGCACATTAAGTCAGACTTACCTTTAGAATGGATCCCTCACCGCTGACAGGGATTCCTCAGGAATCTGACAAAATTTACAGTGTATGGCCGGTGTAAGTGTACAGCCAAAACATGCATTGTTTCAAGGATAAATAATATATTGCTGCATATAGGAAGGGCCGCACAGCATCACTGATTGCTAGGATGCAGGTTGTCTGCTGTATGTGGCCATATGTTATGTAGCACTGGGCCAAATGGTGTCTTCGGTTGCCAAGACACAGGCAGCCAGGCCGTCTGCACCCTAGCAACCAGGGACATTTTGCAACCTAAACTAGTGACTGGGTTTATCTCTGCATACGCTCCTAGTTCTTTAGACAAGTGCGGTCACTCAAAGCTCTTTAAATATTCGCCTCTTTGCTGTAAGAATTGTCAAACAGTTGGCCATGCTATCTCCGGAAGAACACCATCTAGAAAGACTGGACAAAGTGCTGAATGCACTTGGTTGCCTGGGGACAGGAGGAGCTCTAAAAAATGTTTGGCGAGACTTTTCTTTAATAAGCTTCATCTCTGTCCATTTAGAATGGAGGTGATCCATCAAGCAGTAAAGCTAAACCAGCAGCTGTACGGTAACAAGCTAGTTTCCGTCATTTAATACGCTGCCGATTACAAGATCACAAACCAATTGCACTGGTTACCAATCAAGTTTCCAATTTTCCTGGCTGATGAGGGTTTTAATGGGAAGCATCATAATTTGAGTACTTACGTACTTAGCAAAAAAGTAAACAAAAATTTTAGAAGAATACAACAGTCATCCTTCTACAAAAAGTCCAATTTGTTTTATAGGTCACCTAATAAAAAGAATGCATTAAAAATTACTAACTTTTTTTTAACCTAATTATTCAGCCGGGCCTCGCATCAAAGCCTTGGAAGTGGAGTTCATTAAAATTAGCTGTTTAATTTTCATAACGACTCTCAGCATCAAAGACTTAATGGATGGGGGAAAAGAAGAAAAGAACGCTCTCCCATGCAGGTAGAACAAACGTGTGCAAGAAAATGGAGAACAAATGGTTTGTTAGCTTAAAAAGCTACACTGCATCTGAGCACCACAAACCAAAAAAACCCTATTTAACCACTTCAGCCCCGGAAGGTTTACCCCCCTTCATGGCCATTTTTTTTTGCAATACGGCACTGCGTTACATTAACTGACATTTGTGTGGTTGTGCGACCAGGGCTGGTGCAAGGATTTTTGACACCCTAGGCGAAACCTAAATTTTGCTGCCCCATTGGCTCCACCCCTGACTCCACCCCCTTTGCTCTGCCAATGTGACAGGAGGCGGTACTATAAAGGAAGTATCGGATCTGCTTCCTCTAGCACTGGCTCCAGTGCTGCGCCTCGCCTCCAAATTACACTACCGGCCAGACGGAGCAGCTGCCTGAGTTAGTTACATGCTGCAGCCTGCAGACACGGAGGGAAACCCAGCGGCCGGGCGCCCCTAGGGAGCAGTGCACCTTAGGCGGCGGCCTTGTGGTAGCACTGGCCCTGTGTGCGACGCTGTATCCCAAATAAAATGAATGGCCCCCCCCCCCCCCCCCCCAACAAATAGTAGAGCTTTCTTTTGGCGGTATGTGATCACCTCTGCGGATTTTTTTTATTTTATTTTTTTTGCGCAAAAAAGGACCAACAATTTTTAAAAAAAAATATATATTTATTTATTTTCTGTTGGAGTACATAAAAAGTTAAAAAATTGAATTTCATCAATTCAGACCAATATGTATTCTGCTACATATTTTTGGTAAAAAAAAAAAATCCCAATAAGCGCATATTGATTGGTTTGCGCAAACGTTATAGCGTCTACAAACTAGGGGGTATAGTTATGGCATTTTTCTTTTTTATTGTTTTTACTGGTAATGGTGAATTTCAGCAGGACTGCGACATTGCATCGGACAAATCTGACTCCAAGTGACTTTTTGGGGGACCAGTTACACCAATACAGTGATCAGTGAAAGAAAAAAAAATGCACCGACAGTATAAATGACACTGGCAGGGAGGGGGGGGTGTGGAATAGCGCCCCATTCTTGATGTCAGTGAGAGGAATAATGCCTTGTATCAGTGGGAGAAATAGTGCCCCAAGGGTCAGATAAAAGGCATTCAAAATTTGCCATATCTGGCTGCAGTTTGGAAACCACTGTTCTAGATTTTAGCAGCAATACAAGATGTCATCTATTCCTGTTGCTGGGAGACCTGCAACTCCAAATAAAAAACTGCAATTAAGTCATAATTGTTTGGTTTGCAACACATAATGCAGAAAACTGGCCAACAAACCATAAATCAGAAGGATTAAT
The DNA here is from genome assembly GCA_028564925.1 of Lithobates sylvaticus. NCBI lineage: Eukaryota > Metazoa > Chordata > Amphibia > Anura > Ranidae > Lithobates > Lithobates sylvaticus. The sequence goes on from CM053032.1 coordinate 247,131,200, forward strand.
AAGGACAAACAATGAAGTTGATTTTGTTGAATGGTTTATAAGTGGCGTTTGGGTGACCAGGAAAGTGATATACAGGTAAAGGTCTAAATCTCAGGTTTGCCTAAAACTACTTATTTAAAATGTGTTCTCACAATGCATTTTAAAGATTTGTAGATGTGTTACAAGTGCTGATTTGCACCAACATGAATTGTTGTAAAATTCCTGTTTCCAAGGATACCTAAAGCACTTCATGTTTTATATTGTATAAATCACAGCAAAGTAGATTAACAACATGAATTTTCATGAACACAATTGGAAAGTGAAGTGTGAATAATCTGAATTTCTTTCAGTCTTCCTATCTAGACTCATTAGGGAGCAACAAGCTCCAATAATACTTCCATTTAAAAAAGGATAAAGTTCACATTTAAAGATAAAAAAAAAAACAAAATGCACTTTTTGCAAATAAAAAAAAAAAATATGCATTTATTTTGTAATGGACCTATAAAGCATTGTACCCACGAATAGCAGATTGTGTGTAATGCTATGGTCCTGCAGAATGTCTGTACCGCCAATACAGCCAGGTAGGTACACTGACAGGAAGACTTACTGAACTACCACAAGTGTCTCAACAGTGCCATGGCAGTTCAATGAGAACTACAAGCCCACAGCCGCAAAGACTTTCCGACCTTGTAGTCTTTCCATGCACAGAACACTGAATAGATGAGGTTCAACTTTTGAACATGTTACACTTGTATTTAGGGAATAACATGTTCAAGTAGACCCTCCCCCCCCTTAGCCCCTCCCCTCTTCCCTGTGAAGGCGGGCAGGGGTTCCTCTCCCCAGTAACAACCATCATATTTAAAAATCGTCCCACACAGCCATGTCATTCATTCACCGTAATATGTGAATGAATATACTACAGGTCACATCTGCCACCGCATTTAACGTAATGCAAGAGCGCCAAACAATCCGCTCGTAATCCATTCACACTTCCAACAGCTCTTAAAACTAACAGCCCATACAGAGATGTACTGATTGTCTCCAGGAGCCTGACATTGCACCCTTGATCAACTGATCTGCAGGTGCAATGCTCTTCAGACTCTGCAGAAATAAAAGTACACCCCCCCTCCCCCCGCAAAAAATAGCCTATATTGTCAAAAGTATTGGGACTGCCTTTACACGCTGTGTGTTATATAATATACAATATACACACACACACACCAAGTAATTTTCTAGCAAAACAATTATGATTTTTTTTTTTTTACATGTAGTAGAGGAGTGCCAGAATAGGCCCGGTATGGAAGTGATTAAAATCCTTGCAATGTACAAAGATCACCCAGAGGGGAATGGTGTTTTTATTTTTTTGATCACTTTTTTTTCCTATTACAAGGAATGTAAACATCCCTTGTAATAGGAATCATTCGTGACGGGTCCTCTTTATGGAGAGATGCAGGGGTCAATAAGACCCCACATCTCTCCTCCAGGCTGGAAAGAATGAGATCGAAAAAAATAAAATAAAATAATAATCCACAATCTCATGCTTACCAGCCGTAATCGCAGCTTTGACTACATCTGCGGCCCGGACAAGGACGTCATAACGTTGCGCCCAGGCCTCCGCTGGTCATAGAAATCTCTACGGTCATCACCCAGCGGCGGACGATTCTTTGTCCGGGTCCCCGATGGCATGGGAGAGCCCCGAGAAGCACCGAAAGAGCCCCGAGAAGCACCGAATGGCAGCGGGAGGGGGTGTCCCCTCCCGTCGCCTGCAAGAACGATCAATCGGTGGAACTGCCACTATGATCATTCTTATGATGCACAGAATCGCTGGCTGCAAACAAGGATATCTGAATGATGCCTGTAGATGCAGGCATCATTCAGATATTCCCACTGAAAGTCCAGGACGTCATATGACGTCCTAGGGCAGAAAATGGTTAAACTTTGTTTCGGATTCCTACCTTTTGTAATTCTGAAGGGATAGCAGGTTGTTTGTCTAGGTCCATGTACAAAGTGAATCTGTATGGGAGTGATTTTATAATTAATTAACAACCTGCTGCTGCACCTGCAGGGCACCAATGAGGCAAGCTGCAGGGTCTGCGATTTCCCTTTGAGCGTATCCCACCAAAAAAGACATTCTTGTTGCAGAGGATGCTAAAAATCTGATTTGTATTTTAGTGCAGACTTGTGGGAAAATCAGTGAGCCAATCACAGAAGCAGGACATGACATATCTTTGGGGAGTTCTGTACAGAATACCTCCAGGTTGCCATATTGCATTTTACAGAAAAAAAAAAAAACAGAGCTGCAGATTGAAAAGGAAAGGTAAAATTGAAATAACATTCAATTACAATATGACTTGTGTTGCAATTGTATATGCTATATATTATTTTATGCCAATTTTTTTTCCCCATGATAGTGGAGTTAGCGTTTAAGTACAAGACTGGGATTGAGAAATGCGCAGCTACTGTAAGTGGAAAAGAGGGTCAACAATGCCTATTTGCAGCCTTACTGTGCCCATTTGCAGCCATAGGTCCCCTGAACTTCAAACTTGGGAGTTAAGAGTTCCTAGATGCCCCCTAGCTGCAGACCAAAAAATTTGGAGTCTCTGGACCCAAAGGGTCCCGAAATGAAATGACATTGCTGCAGATGGACACAGTTGACCAACTTTGGGGCCCCATATCTTGGGGTCATTTGGTGTGCAAACCCAGTGGAACTAGCACTACAACATATCCAAAGCTGGGGTTCCTAGCACCAAGTGGCCCAGAGATACAGGGCCCCAAAGTCGGTTTGGAAAACATCAAGCACTTTTCCGCAGCAGAGAATGACATTTTCCGAACCAAAATTTGGTGCCCCGTATCTCGGCGCCACTTGGTGCTAGGAACCCCATCATTGGATATGTTGTAGTGCTAGTTCCACTGGGTTTGCACACCGAATTTGGCCCCAAGATACGGGGCCCCAAAGTCAGATCGAAAAATTAAATTTTTTTCTGCAGAAAAATGCTCGAATCGGGTATAAGCCGAGGGGGGCATTTTCAGCACACAAAAAAAAATAAAAAGTGCTGAAAAACTCGGCTTATACTCGAGTATATACGGTACATTAACCCCCTCCTTTTTTTAGGCTTACTGTTTAGTAACTTAACCATCTTTACACAAGACAAGTCCAAAGGAAGCATCAAGTCAAGAGGCCTTCCAGATGTGCTTACTAGCGCTCAGTTTTTAAAGAAGAGGCGTGTGGCTGTTAATTTAGCGCACACACAGATCACAAAAGTCAATGTGCGGAGGTTTGAGAGTATCTGATCGTTGTCGGAGCAAAAAAAAATAGACAAAACAAAACAACAAAAAACACAGCATTACCCTGTAAATATGTGAAAATATGTGTTCTCTGCCGGCTGTTGAAAGATTATCCTTCACCTTTGAGTATAGTGGTTCCCGATGTGGTAATGCACTTTCTTTTTATCCGCAGTTATCTGTGCCATAAAAAGCTCAACAAGTAAATGTGCTGTACTTTCTGTTCTAAAAACCATTGTGGGGAGATACAATAGCTGTCAGCTCATTCTCTGTTAAGCTCTGCTTATTACATGATTATTATACATTTTTAACTTTTTTCCAAATGTATTCACTAAAATACCTTAGACATTTTAAGTGCATTTCTTACACATTAGGTTCTATACTATGGACCTTTAGCACTTTGTTAAATTTGCTGTCTGTTCTCTCCACAGAGACGAGTCTCATCCCCATGAATGGAGAAGAGTGACATCAGCTGGAATGCAGCCTATCCATTCCCCAGAGATCACATCATCGATAGTGTAACCTTTGCATGCCATAGAGAAAAGTGACATCACAAAAAATTAAAATAAAAAGAAGTAGTGCCCTGGAGTTTAGTCAGGGAGCTACACACCAAATTCCATGTCAGGAGTAGCTACTGTAGTTAATTACTAGGGATCCATTGACTTCTCCCTAAGTTTGGCCTAGTTGTACTTTCCTCTTCTACCACCAGGTGGCCAGGCGCTTGGAGGTATTATTGATTGAGAAGGACAACTCAAAGGGTCAGGTTATGGGTATATGGGGTATCTCAGTCAATGGGCAGGGATTTGCTGATTGTTGAATCCCTTGGCCTGCTGGGAGAGCCTATATATTCAGGTAAGGTGAGTTGACCCAGGTTCTTGTGTGCTATCCAGACCGCCGTCTGGATGGACATGTGTCATCTGCCCCGGGCTGCTAGGCCGGAGATTGGGCCTATCCCGGGGGGCATCAGGCTGTGAGAGGGCTCTATCCAGAAGTAAGAGGGCAGCGCAGGGTTGGGACTACTGCTTGCAGTCCAACCAAAAGCGATGGTTCTGCCGGACGGAGAACCTGTCGTGGTCGGAGGTAGAAGGGAAGCTGTCGCCACTAAAGGGACCAATTGCCTTAATCAGAGACCACAGCGAGTAACTGAAGCAAGTACCGGAGCAGTATTCTCACCGAACGGGCACGGTGGAGACTCTGGAAACTTCAGGCGGTGACCAACTAAGGGACCCAACCAGCGGAGGAGACGCTTGCAGAGCCGCTTGTGTGCCAAGCCAGGGACCGAGCCGGTCAGCAAAGGTGAAGCTTGAAGGTATTCAAAGTGCCAAGCTAGGGACCCAGCAGGGAAGCGTGGGCGATGCTTGAGGGAAATACCACCACAAAAGCCTTGAGGAGCTCACCGGATTCACAGTCAGTGAATCAGAGGGTCCAGTGAGAGACCAGGAGCTCAAGGGGCTGAAGAACAAGGAGGAGAAGTTGTAGTACAGCTGAGAGAACTGTTACTTTGAGTTATGAACCGTTTAAGTACCGTTGCCATAGGAGACAGCAATCCTGCATGTGCAGAAGTGGCACCTTGCTGGGGCCTTTCCCTGAATGGCTGTCCTGTTGAAGTCTCAGAGTCTGCCATTTGAAAAATTGCAACTACTTAAAAAGGTGTCCTGGCCCTAACCTCCTTTCCCTTGCAAAATATAAAAAGGAATGTCAAAGAAATAAAACCTCCTTTATATCCAAGAAGTGTCTGGCGCCCAATGACTTACCACCTTTGCACCCACTATGCCTCGCAACTCACCAAATTATAAAGGATGTCAGCTATCTTTGGTCTTGAAGGTTCCCATTGGACTGGAAGAGGTCAGAGATTCTGCTGCAAAAAATGTTTTAATAATGGGAGTATCTATTTTCTTGATATCACCTTACCTATTCCCTACAGAGCAGCAAAAACACCCAGAGAACACAGCCTACCCATTCCCCTAAAACTGGCAAAAACCCCTGGGAACAAAGCCTATCCACTTCCACCGATCCCAGACCAGTCGAATAAAAACCATGAGAACATGGCCTATCCATTCCCCATAGACCAGCAAAAAAATCCCTAAGAACACAGTCTAGCCATTCTTTAGATCAGTGGTCTCCACTTTGGCCGGATGCGGCCCTTTCCTTGCTTTTATCTGTCCCCTGGGGCACCATTTCATTCACTGGACACCAACAGTGGGGCCCAAAGACACAAACGATGGCACTCTAGGCCTCCCAAAGAAAAACGATGGGGCCCAATAACATCAAGGATAGAGCACAATTCCTACCAAAGACACCAACGATGGGGCATGGTGTACTCAAACTGATGCTGGTACTTTTTCTAATCCCGATGGCCACAGAATAGCTCCCTTAACCACTTGCCAACCGCAGCACGGCGATGTACGTCCCTACTTTGGGGACGAATATCGTTGTTATGGCAGCTGCTAGCTGTAATAGTAATAAAAGTGATACAATTTTTTTTTTTTTTTTTATAAACAGTGTAAAAAAATAAAAACGCGCCCCATCCCACCGAGCTCGCGTGCAGAAACGAACGCATACGTGAAAATGGTGTTCAAACCACACGTGATGTATCGCCGCGATCAGTAGAACAATAAATGTCGCCTATGGAGATTTTTAAGGATAAAAGTTTGTCGCCATTCCATGAGCAGGCGCAATTTTGAAGTGTGACATGTTGGTATCAATTTACTCGGCGTAACATTATCTTTCATAATAAAAAAAAAAAATTGGGCTAACTTTACTGTTGTCTTATTTTTATTTTTTTTCCCCCCCATTTAAAAAAAAGTGTATTTAAAAAATAAAAAAATAAAAAAGTGCACGTGCAAGACCGCTGCGCAAATATGGTGTAACAAAGTATTGCAACGACCGCCATTTTATATTGTAGGGTGTTAGAAAAAAAAAAAAAAAAATAATAAAAAAAAAAAAACTTTATAATGTTTGGGGGTTCCAAGTAATTTTCTAACAAAAAAATGTTTTTAACTTGTAAACATCACATCTAAAAAAAAAAGAGGCCCGGTCTTGAAGCGGTTACAGTCTGGATGACAGTAAACTGGCCCTTTTTACAGAAAGTTTGGAGAACCCCGCTTTAGATAATTGCAACATCCACACAGAGTGCAGCCTACCCATTCCCCACAGAATAAACCACCAATGAAAACACACTGCCTATTTCCCAGACAACATTAAGGCAGCCCATAGATAATTTTATTTTCTTTCCTGCAACACAGGTTGCAAAAAAGATTCCCCCCCCATCAACACAGTCAGCGCTAATAGGGGAATGCCTCCTGCTGCGCTATTGTGTTCTGCCAGCAGGGCAGCACAGGGAGCCCTCCCACCCAGCAGAACAAAATGATTACTGCTAGCGGCTAAATCCAACAGGCTAGTTTACAGCTGATTAGCTACCATGCACAGCTGCACCAGATTTTGCCCTCTCCAATTTTAGTAAATCAACCCCCGTATGTCTATGGGTGGGCGGATGTAAACAGATGATCATGAATTTACATCAGCCTACCTCCGTGTCCATTCAGGTCCATTTTTCTAATTTGGATGCCATCGATTTATGTCCGTTTTTTAGGCAAGAAACATATTTTGTTTATACTTTTGTCACCTCTGATTGGTCTCTGCAACAAAAAAATACACAGATGCAAAGATAGAGGTAGACTACTGTAAACTGAACTGATTTTGTTCAGAATGGAGGTAAACAGAACTGATCTGATCCAATATAGAATGGATGTAAACTGAATGGATATAAAAATGGCTGTAAACTGAACTGGAGACAGATGTGCAAACTGATGTAAACTGAATCTGAAGAAAAAAAAAAAAAAAAAAAGGGACCAAAGAGTGTAGTTCCAGTGGCCACCAGCAGGTATTTCCCAGTAGCCAGCTGATCCCAGGAAGGCCTCATGCACACTTGAGCAAAAAAAAAAAAAAAAAAAAAAAAAAAAAAAGGTCGGCATTACAGGCATTGGAAAAAAAACATTTCTGCCTCCAAACACCCCTCCATGTGCGTTCAAGAGGAGCTTTTAGCATAAATGCGTGAAAACGCATCTAAGCGGTAGGCACATTTAACGCTTGAATGTTTTTAATTTCAATGGCCAGAATAAAAATGTATAATTTAATCATAAAATATTAAATCAATACAATGATACCCCACTACAAAGCAACATATTTGTCCCGAGGATGCCCAAAAAAATATGAAAAAAGGTTTGGCACTTGGAAAATATTAAATCAATACAATGATACCCCACTACAAAGCAACAGGTTTGGCACTTGGACAGACTCAGAGTCTACAATGGATGACCAACCCAATGGGGGAATCGCCCTGGCTAGATACCCTTCATAATTACCTGGCCCTGTTGAGTGCGGAGGTCCATGCGCCAGATAAGTGAGTGGTGGGGTTAGTCCAGAGGTCAAGTGATGACACTTAATCCTGAACGCTCCCGTAATGTCCAGTTCAGACAGATAGGAGGGAAGAGTAGCTCCACAGGAGAAGATATCTCTACCATGTAAAACCTGGGTATCGGATTTGTGGTTGTTTTGGTCCTTTAGTTATACAAGTTTTATTTTTGAGATACACGGCGAGTTGTACGCTGTTATGCACATGGCCATGTGCACCAATTGGCCGAAGTATGTCCCAATGGCACTGTTTTGTATCTTTATAATGAAAAATTACAATAAAAAAAATAAAAATAAATAAATCATATACAGTCTGGTTTCAGTTGTCCGAGTACAGCTACACTAATCTGGTCAGCCATGCTGTTGCTGGATCCCTGCACTCTGCATCCCTAATGCCGCGTACACACGATCGGAATTCTCGTCGGAAAAAGCTCTCATGGTTTTCCCGACGGAATTCTGCTCAAACTGTCTTGCCTACAGACGGTCACACCAAATTTCGACCGTCAAGAACGCAGTGAAGTACAACACTACGACGAGCAGAGAAAATTAAGTTCAATGCTTCCGAGCATGCGTCAAAATTGTTTCCGAGCATGCGTAGGAATTGCTAAATAGGATCGGAATTTCTGATAGAAACCTTTTCCGTCTGAAAAATTGAGCACATGCTCTCAAATTTTCCGATGGAGCCTACACACGGTCGCATTTTCCGATGAAAAGCTCTCACCGGTCTTTTGCTGGCTGAAATTCCGATCGCGTGTACACGGCATTAGACACCGTCACTGGGAAGTCAGCCTATCCATTCATTAAAGAATACCAACATCACTACTGAGAAGGAAGCCTATTTATTCACCAGAGAAAGAGACACTGCTAAAAATAAAGTCCATTAAATCACTAGAGACTGCCAAGATCCCTGCAATTACAGTCCATCCAGTTACCACCGTCCTAAGCAGATTACAGTTCATAAAGATACATCAGTGCAGTTTACCCATTTATTAGAAACCAGACAGTCCTAAGGCAATCAGAAAAGTATAAAGGCACCATCGACACGGACCCCATTAGTGGTATTGTCCTCAGCGAGCTACAATATCTCATTAGATCTCAGCCTACATCTTCTCAGATCAAGGCTAGGTTCACACATATGTAGCTATGCAAGCCGTGTTTTGCACGGGCACGGCAGCCCATTCATTTGATTGGCCTGCCAAGCCTCATGAAATGAAGAAAAAAATAAAATTATATCCCTGCAGCATTTTAGAAATCACAGTCCGCACGGGAACTGCAAGTGCAGGATCCAGTGCGTGCGACGTGCCATTAGGATTAATGGTACCCGTAAATATCCAGCGCATTTTTCTATGCGGGTGGTTGCGACTGCGGGAAAAGGTGCAGACCCACAACGGGAACCACCCACACAGATGTGAACTTAGCCAAATCTATGCATTTTCTTTTTAGTGAGTTTGCAGATCCACAGAAATGAACTACAATCCATGTAACCTTATTTCCTATGGGTTCCCATCACATCTACGGTATGTAGTTTCCTGCATTGCATTTTTTTGGAAAGGTGCAGGGACCTTACACGCAGCACAGTGCATTTTTGGCTCTATAGACCTAAATGGAATTGCATTAAAATTGCAGGAAAAATGCATTTTTGGTGTGTTTTCCTGCAGAACAGACACCTCCTAGCAACATCAAAACTTCCCGGAAAAAGCATTACAATACGCAGATGACGAAATGCAAATAGCACTGGAAACCACACCCCAAAAACGCCTCAACTGCACACGCACAGATGTGAACCTAGCCTTAGGCAGAATGGGGCACTATACATGGTAACAAAAATTTGAACCCTCAATCCTTGGGCTGACACTGATAAGGATTATAATAGGCTCAAAGAAACCATCCTAAATGGCATTGCTTGTACTGGCACGACCCAATCCAACAAGAACACTCAAAAAGTGCACTGTCTCTTGTGAATGAAAGGAAGGTGCAGAGATTCGGCTGTTTGCACTATCCCTCGAATTTATTGAAGGTTGTAGCTGGGTTCCCGGGGTATCCAGAGGGAGTTCCTTCACCTGGCTCCTCCCTCTCCCAGAATTGGGTATTTTTTTTTTTTTTAACTGCTTTTTTAACCTTTTTTTAATGCTGCAGGGCAGCACTTTCTCCCTTTTTACCTAATAATGTGGTGCATGCGTGCGTCTTTAGGACCTGAAAGACCTTTGGCGCACATGCAGGTTTCCCTGAAAACACACACACACACACGATGGGGCCATCAGGAAGGTCTGGGGCATCCGTTCTTCTTTGCACACAAGCAGAACTCAGCACGTGCGTGAAGCTCTGCCAGTTCCCAAAGCCTGGGCAGAGCCCTTCAGTTATTTTACACTCACTGATGTCATCACTGCATGTGTGTGCTCCTCTATTCAATGCAGGCAGATCATGGCTGGTGGGAGAGTGCTGTACATAGCTTCTTGAAAGCATCACATGCCCCAGTACTCCTCTCCATCCACACTTCACATTTTGTAACTGCATTTTTTTGTGTGCATTTTTCACGTGATGCATAGGGCAGCCCATACATTTGAATTTTTACCAAGGATTTTTGTGCATTTGTCGAGCGCTTTGCTTCATGGCATAATGCGCGTTTGCTGTCTGCGTTTGGGGTGCCATTAACAATTAATGGTCTCGTAAGCACAATGCACATTTTTTTTGGCGTGTTCCCTGAACGCACAAATGTGAATACAGCCTTGGATCTGAAGCAAGCAGTGGGCTGGCTCTTGAGGGGAGTTATGAAAATATCAAAATGGCGGTATGAAAGTATGGGACTTATACTGATGGATGCCGAGAGCCCTAGGTAATGGCGACATACGATGCTGAACCTCTGACAAACAGCTGAAATCCAGTGAATGAAAAGGGGCAAACCTAGGGCAGTCTGGTCAATGATGCTGGTCAACCTCCAGCCAGGAAATAAGACAAGTTCTAACTGACATGCTGCAGCTTCGGTGAGAAGCTTCAGTATTTTAAGCATTCAGCACCATCCTGCACATGCAGAATAGCGTCATTAAAGAGGGATTGCACCTGAAAAGCTGAGTTAGACTTACCGGTAACTCCTTTTCTGAGAGTCTTCCAGGACAGCCCATGAGACCTAGGGCTCCTCCTACCAGGACAGGAAACACATTCCCCCCACCAGATAAAAGGGCGGTCCTCCAGGCCCCATGTCAGTCTACTCAAGAACCGTAGGACGTCCCTGAAAAACATATGCATAATACACATAACTTTAGACAAAACCGGGTGGGAATCCGGCTGTCCTGGAAGACTCTCAGAAAAGGAGTTACCGTTAAGTCTAACTCAGCTTTTCTCAAAACGTCTTCCAGGACAGCCCATGAGACGATGAGCCAGAACTTACCAGTCTAGGGAGGGACAACTGCCTGCAGGACCTTACGACCAAACGCCTGCTCCTGCGCTGATAGGAGATCCAGGCGATAATGTTTAATGAAGGTCGAGTAACTGGACCATGTGGCAGCCCTGCAAATTTGCTCCGGTGAGGCACCAGCCCTCTCAGCCCAAGACGTAGATAAGGCTCTAGTTGAGTGTGCTGTGACAAAAGGTGGAGAAACCTCCCTAATTTTGTAAGCTTCAGAGATAGCTTGCTTTATCCACCTGGCTAGTGTGGCTTTAGATGCACTGTTTCCCTTGTGTGCCCCCGAAAAGAGGACAAACAAAGCATCGGTTTTCCTAAAGGTCTTAGTGACCTCAAGATAGGCAAGGAGGATCCTTCTTACGTCTAAGCAACTAAACTTTCTTTCCTGTTCGCCGTGCGGTGAACTACAAAAGGATGGCAGTACAATATCCCGAGTTCGGTGGAATGTACTAGCCACCTTAGGCAAAAAACCTGGATCAGTCTTTAAAACGACTCGATCATCAAAAATCGTGAGAAAAGGCTCCCTAACTGACAGGGCCTGCAGCTCACTTACCCTACGTGCTGAGGTAATAGCTACCAGAAAAACTACTTTTAATGTAAGTAGTTTAACTGAGATTTCCTCGAGAGGCTCAAAAGGAAATTCCACCAAAGCCTGAAGTACTAGGGACAGGTCCCAAGATGGACAAATTTTCACCACTACTGGCCTGGCCCTTGAAATTGATTTGAAAAATCTGGCTACAATGGGATTTTCCAGGAGAGAAAACTGGAGGAAAACACTAATAGCTGCCGCTTGTACTTTTAGGGTACTAACGGAAAGACCCTTGTCAACCCCCTCTTGAAAAAAATTCCAGAATTGCCGGAATATCGTGGGTTAGTCTCCGATTCTCCGATAACCAAGAATTAAACTTTTTCCAAACCTTGGAATAAATGGCTCTGGTTACTGGTTTTCTACAGTCTACCAGAGTCCTGACTACTTTGTCGGAGAACCCCTGGGCGCTTAGCATCTTCTCTTCAGATACCAAGCCGACAATCTTAGGGAAATCACCTGGGGGTGAGACACTGGACCCTGCAACAATAAGTCTTCCCTCTTTGGAAGACTCAGTGGAGGCTCTGAAACTAGAGTCTGTAGCAGGGAAAAACCATGGCCTCTTGGGCCAAAACAGGGCAATTAGAATGAGGTCTGTTTCTTCTAGAAGAAACTTCCGGAGGACTTCTGGAATAAGTCTGATCGGCGGAAAGGCATAACATAGGCCGCAAGGCCATGGGTTTGCCAGCGCATCGATCCCCAAGGATTGGTCTGCTGGGTTCATGGAAAAGAACATTTCCGTCTTGCGGTTGTTCCTGTTTGCGAACAGATCCGCTACTGGGTATCCCCATCTGCTGGTGAGGTCTGCAAAGACTTCGGGATGAAGGGACCAGTTGTCTCGATCTACCCGGTGACGGCTGAGGTAGTCTGCTAACCAATTTTGTGTGCCCTTCAAGTGCACCGCTGAAATTGAAGCCAGATTCCCCTCTGCCCATACTAGAATCTCCTGGGCAATTGACTGGAGTATCCGGCTTCTCGTGCCCCCCTGCTTGTTGAGGTATGCGACTGTCGCAACGTTGTCCGACAGAATTTGAAGATTGTGGCCCCTGATCTCTATCTGAAAGGACTGCAGGGCTCTGTGAACCGCTAGAAGCTCTCTTTGATTGGATGAAGCCCTTGCCTCCCTCGAGGACCACTCTCCCTGTGCTACTGCATTGTTGAGATGGGCCCCCCATCCCCAGGAACTTGCGTCCGTAGTAATCCTTTGGGAAATGGGAATGGACCATGGGAGACCTCCTGCTAGGTGCTGGCTTGCTCTCCACCACCACAGGCTTCTCTTTACCCTGGTGGGAAGCCGGACTCTTGACTCCAGGGACCTTGCATCCCCATTCCAGTTTCTTAAGAGGAACAGTTGTAGTGGACGTTGATGAAGTCTTGCCCATGGGACTGCAGGAAAGCATGAGGTCATCAGACCCACTGCCCTCGAAACCTGTCTTAGGGAGACCGACTGGTTTGTCTGCAATGCTGACATAGATTGGATCATTTTGGTAATCTTCTCCTGAGGAAGAAAGACCCTTTAAACTACTGAGCAAAAGTCGTAACCCAGGTAAGTCACCTTCTGGGCCGGAGTTAAGGACGACTTTTCTACGTTTATTAACCAGCCTAAGGACTGTAGGAAGTCCCGTACAGCCTGGAGATCCTCCAACAGCTTCTGGTATGACGCTGCTACCAGCAGGAGGTCGTCTAAGTAAGGGATAATAGTTATCGCTTTTAGCCTGAGTGGAGCTAGGGCTTCCCCCAACACTTTTGTGAAAATGCGTGGGGCTGAGGAAAGACCAAAGGGGAGGGCCTGAAACTGGAAGTGTCGGGTCCCTGTCCTCATCTTCACTGCTAATCTTAAATATCTCTGGAAGACTGAGTGGATAGGGATGTGAAGATAAGCATCCCTCAAGTCCAACGTGGCCATGTAGCAGTTTGGGTAGAGTAGGCTTTTGATAGTGAAAACCGTCTCCATCCGGAAATGTTTGTATCTGATTGATTTGTTTAAAGCTCGGAGATTCAGGATAAGTCGAAACTTCCCTGACGGCTTTTTGACAACAAATACATGGGAATAGAATCCCTTGCCCTGTTCTGACTGGGGAACAGGAATCAGGACCTTCTGATCCAACAGGTCTCCGATCTGGAGACCCAGGGCCTGCGCTTTCTCCCGATCCTGGGGAGGAAAGGTGACCAAAAACCGCTCTGGTGGTTGGTGGGCCGAATTCCAGCCTGTACCCGTTGGTCACAAGGTCCAGGATAAAAGGGGCTTGAAGTAACTGCTGCCCACTGTGGGAAGAAGGCCCTCAATCTTCCTCCCACTGGGGAACGCAAGTCACTGCGGTTTGGTGGGCTGTTGAGGAGGGTTAAACAGGACCCCCCCTTTGCCTCTGCCTTTGTGCCCTGTCCAGTGTTTTTTCGGCCTGATGTCCTTTCCTTTAGGACCCTGCTGCCTGCCTTGGCCACGAAAAAAAACTTCCTGGCTGCTGGGATTCTCTTTTTCTCTGGGAAAGCCTTCTTCCTGTCGGCAGTGCGTTCCAGTGCCTCCTGCAGCCCTGGGCCAAATAAGTGATCGCCTGTTAAGGGGAGCCCACAAAGGCGTAACTTGGAGGCTGAGTCCCCTGACCAGGTCTTAAGCCAAAGGCTCCTCCTGGCCGAGTTCACTAAAGCCGAGGTCCTGGCCGACATTCTCACCGACTCTGCGGAAGAATCTGCCAAAAAAACCTACTGCCTGAAAGAGGAGAGGAAAAGACTTCAAAATCTGCTCTCTGGAGGTACCTGCCAACAGATGAGTCTGAATTTGGGTTAACCACACCTCCAGATTTCTGGCCACACAAGTGGAGGCCAGAGCAGGTTTGAGGTTCCCAACCGCAGAGCCCCAGGCTCTGTGGAGAAGGATATCCCCCCTCTTGTCCATCGGATCCTTAAGCGTACCCATATCATCGAACGCTAGGTCCGAGTTCTTTGAAACCTTTGAAAGGGGTGCGTCTAGCCTGGGATTTTTATTCCACGGCTGCGTAGTGTCCTCATCAAAAGGAAACCTCCTTTTAAGGTTACTAGAGAAGAAAGGTTTTCTCTCAGGATTATCCCATTCCAGTTTGATAGTATCAATGAGCTATGGACTGGAAAAACTCTAGATTTTTTCTTGTGCAATCCCTTATACATGAGATCATGTTTGGATAGCTGAACCTCCTCTTCTTTCAATTCAAGGGTAGTATAGATGGCCTTCAATAAGTCATCCACATCTTCTACGGACAACTTAAATCTCGAGCTCCGAGTGGATTCTCTATCCCCGGGCTCTATCTCTGACCCTGATTCCTCTGGAGAGGAACGGGTAGATCTGACCTCAGCCTCAGAGTCTTCACTGTCCGCCTGCTGCGGAGTGCTGACTGTCGTCTTCTGTGACGACGGACCCTCTGCTGGAGTCTGGAGCTTGTCAATAAGCGTTCTAAAGGAACTAAAGGTGGACGCAAGCTCATGTCTGACAGAAGCTAGCATCTTTTGGCAAGAGGTAACCGGGTCATCTTTTACAAGGCCCTCTATACAGCTGCGACAAACTGCTTTGCTCCAAGAGGAGCTCAATTTGTTTGCGCACACCGCACATTTCCTTTTAGGTGGCTGTGCCTGAGCTTTCTCCTGGGTCTTAAGACAAAAAAATAAAACGACCCCAAATGAGACTCACAGCCACCCTGACACTCCGAAACACCACGTGCAGGAGGGAAGAAATGTGTCCCCATAACCCACTACTACAGAGAGGGGAGGGGGAGGGAACACTCACAGGGATAGCAAGATAGTGACAAAACACTTCAGGCTTACCTGCGAGGTGCTGGTGTTGGGCACTGCTTCCACTGCCTGTGCAGGAACTGCAGACTGGTCCATCCTGCCCTGTTTAGCTTTCCACAGCCTGGCTGCTTTCCACCAAAACACACCAGTAGCCAGCGTCTCCCATCCGCACCGCTTAAAAAGACTGGAACCAGTGTCTCCGGCGCCCGATGATGATGTCATATGCCCCGGAAGTGACCCATCACTCGGCACTTCCTGTGGGCCAGCTTGGAGTGCAGAAGCTCCGCCCCCTCAAGTGCTGCTGCTTCCTGTTTCTCCTCACACCTTTCAGCCATGCTGTGGGTGAGGAGAGGAAACTGCTGCTCACATAGAGACTACAGGCGCTTGGGAGCAGACATCACCACGGTCATGGCCCTCTCCAGGCACAGAGAGACAGGAGACAGCAGCACAACCAACCTCCCCAGCGGTGTGCTGCTTCTGGCAGAAGAGAAGGTTAGTGATATGCCCCCAAATAGCCTTACAGAGCCCCTGCTCATGAGACCTAGGGGACCAGGTTCCTGGAACATGTTACCCCCCGTCCGGAGGAAACACTAATAACTGACATGGGGCCTGGAGGACCGCCCTTTTATCTGGTGGGGGGAATGTGTTTCCTGTCCTGGTAGGAGGAGCCCTAGGTCTCATGGGCTGTCCTGGAAGACGTTTTGAGAAATGTTTTTTTTTTTTTTTTTTTTTTAAAAGCCAGCAGCTACAAATACTGCAGCTGTTAACTTTTAATAAATGGACACTTACCTTTCCTGGAGTCCACCGATGTTGGCAGCCAAGGCCGATCAATCGCTCGGCTCTCTGCTGCTGCAGGTGCCATTCTCAGTGAGGGAATCAGGAAGTGAAGCGTTGCGGCTTCACTTTCGGTTCCCTACTGCGCATGCGCGAGTCGCGCAGCGCAATGAGAATCGTCCACGCTATCTCTGGGACCAGTGTGTGTCCCAGCAGACAGCGCGGTGGGACAGGAAGAGGCATAGGACTCCCGCCGCCGCTCAGTGGGTCCCGGAGAATGAGTGTCCGCCTGCACCCGCCAGGAAAATACACAGTACGGAGCATCGTTCTGACAAGGGGGAAGGGATCGATTTTCTTTCCCTGCAAAGCAGAGAATAAAATCCATCACCTACCTTTGTGAAAGCACCACACACACACCCCTTTGATCACCCTAGATGTTTAACCCCCTACCCAGCCAGCGTCATTAGTACAGCAACAGTGTATATTTTTTAGAAATTTTAATTGTTTTTTTTTTAAATGTATTGGATAGGTTTTAAGAGTAGAAAGTAAAAGAATATCAAAAAACTGTCGGTTTTTTGTTTATAGCGAAAAAAAAAAAATAAAAAAAAAAAAAATATGCAGCAGTGATCAAATACCACCAAAAGAAAGCCATTGGGGGGGTGAAGACAAATTGTATTTGTGTACAAAGTTGTATGACTGCACAATTGTCAGTTAAAGTAGCGCAGTGCCATAACGCCAAAAATGTCCTGGTCATGAGGGGGGGGGGGGGGGGGTAAATGTTCCGGCGGTCAAGTGGTTAAGGAGACTGACGTTCCTCTAAGGCACCTTTCACAAGACCGTTCTGTCAGTTTTTCAGGCAGACCTAATTGGATGGTCCATTCACCTGTATGGGCCGGCAGGTGTAAACAGACTTGTGTCTGTGTACACCCGCCTACCTCCGATCCGGTCTGCTAAAAACAAAATGGAAGGGAATCCATTCTCCTCCTTGTAAGGACAGATCCCCTGCTGATCAAAACAGAGCGTTCCCGTGTGAAAGGGGTCTTAGAGCTGGAATTTCTGCATGCGCGTTTCTGGAGGTGTTTCGGTGCGTTGATGCGTTTTCCCCCTAATTTTTTTCTTTATCTCATCTGAGGACAATTGAAGACATGTGCATTTTTGGGAGGCATTTTGCTGCCCTCCATACATAAAATAAAAATGCAAAATGTTCTACTTTTGCTGACTGCACTGGAACCCACTGCACTGGTGTGAACTGGAGCCATTTGAATCCATACTAAACACTGACCATGCATTTTTAATGCACAATAAAAACAGACTGGGCCCAAATCATTACACTTAGAAAGCTGGCCCCCTCCTTCCCTTTTATACAACAATGGAGACTAAGACCCCATACACACTATTAGATTATCTGCAGACTTTTGTCTTCAGATTTACCAAAAACCATATAATATGAGGTCAAACCTTAAGATTTTCAATTTGTATGCAATCAGGCAGGCCCTTGCACTAAATGGTTTTGGTAAATCTGAAGACAAAAGTCTGCAGATAATCTGATAGTGTGTATGGGGCTAAAAAGCAGAGAGATTTACAACAGTAGGGTGTTAATTGGAAGAAAAAAAAAATTCTTACCTGTCAGGGATTCCAAGTCTTTTCACACTTCTATAAACTGAGAGAGTATTTGCTACATGACGATAATTAAACCAGAATCGAGAGGTACAGACCTGGAAAGAAGAGACAATGAACATGCTGAATATTGAATGTTCAACTCCAGTTTCTCAATATGTTTAATTCCTTATGTCTTGTCCAAAAAAAAAAAAAATAAAAATTGATGCAGCTTTCATAGCAATGCTCACCTTCTTCTTGGCGCTGTCTGCAGAATCCAATAGCTGTTGGTGCCCAACTTCCAGGCTTCAAGCAAAAGCTTAAATCTGTGTATATCTTGCTTTCCCTGACTCTTCACTCACCCCCCCAGCCCCAGCCCTAATGCAAGTAGTGGGTTGGATCTTGAAGGGACTTATTGGATTAATAAAAATGCTTTGATGAGTGAATGGCAGTATAAAGGGGTTGGAGTGATATTGATGGATGCCAAGCACCCTAGGTCAGTGATGGCGAACCTATGGCATGCGCGCCACAGCTGGCATGCTAAGCCCTCTCTATGGGCACGCCAGGGGAATCCCCCAGCCAGGCAGTCACTTGCCTCCAGTCTACATTGAACTGTGTGTGGGGGGGGATGGCAATGTGAGTAGTGCAGGAAGTATGGGTCAGGCGGGCGAGTGTAATGGTCAGGCGGGCGAGTGTATGTTGCACAGTGTATTTTGAGCACAAAGCATTCTGAGCAAATCTGGCAGAATCATACGTTTTTGGTCCCTTGTAGCAGTGGTCATCAACCCTGTCCTCAGGGCCCACTAACAGGCCAGGTTTGCAAGATAACTGAAAATACATCACAGGTGATATCATTTGCTGCTCAGTGATTGCAGTATTCTAGTCTGCATCTCCCCCCAAGGTAATACATAAAACCTGGCCTGTTAGTGGGTCCTGAGGACAGGGTTGATGACCACTGCCTTAGGGCTCCTTCAGGAGGCATGACCAGTCCCATCCTCTGTACAGAGCCACTGGTAGGTTTAATTCTGTGCTGGCACTTTAAAAAGAAATGTGTCACGGTTTTACCCTAGGTAATGCCAACATGTGATACTGAGCCTCCATGATTGAGGAAAAATCTGGGGAGGATGATGCTGCTGGACATGGGGAAGGAAATGGGGCAGGAAATGGGGCAGGTTCTAACGGACTTGCTGCCATATCTAATGCACACTGTGCCATTGCCTCCTGATGTGGTCAATCAAAACCAGTGACAGAGTGGGGGGGCACGAGTGCCACCATCTGTGTCAATAGATGCAGAGCCAGCACGAGTGCCCGCATAAAAGCATCTTTCTATGGGGCACTCGTCACAGGGGACCCGAGAAGAGGAGGTTTGGGGCTGCTTTGTGCAATTTTATTGCACAGAGCAGGTAAGTATAAACCTATAAACAGCTTCAACTCTTCTGGGAAGGCTGTCCACAAGGACATGGGAATGTTTGACCATTCTTCCAGAAGCGCATTTGTGAGGTCATGCACTGATGTTGGATGAGAAGGCCTGGCTCGTAGTCTGTGCTCCAATTCATCCCAAAGGTGTTCTATCAGGTTGAGGTCAGGACTCTGTGCAGGCCAGTCAAGTTCCTCCACCCCAAACTCGCTCATCCATGTCTTGATTAACCTTGCTTTGTGCACTGGTCCAAATCATTTGGTGGAGGGGGGGGGGGGGGGGATTATGGTGTGGGGGTTGTTTTTTAGGGGGTTGGGCTTGGCCCCTTAGTTCCAGTGAAGGGGACTCTTAAGGCGTCAGCATACCAAGACTTTTTGGACAATTTCATGCTTCCAACTTTGTGGGAACAGTTTGGGGATGGACCCTTTTTGTTCCAACATGACTGCGCACCAGTGCACAAAGCAAGGTCTATAAAGACATATGAGCAAGTTTGGGGTGGAGGAACTTGACTGGCCTGTACAGAGTTCTGACCTCAACCTGCTAGAACACCTTTGGGATGAATTAGAGCAGAGACTGAGCCGGGCCTTCTCATCCAACATCAGTGCCTGATCTCACAAATGCACTTCTGGAAGAATGGTCAAACCTTCCCATAGACACACTCCTAAACCTTGTGGACGGCCTTCCCAGAAGAGTTGAAGCTGTTATAGCTGCAAAGGGTGGGCCAACTCAATATTGAACACTACGGACTAAGACTGGGATGCCATTAAAGTTCATTTGCAATACTTTTTTTTTTTACAATAAAAAATATGTATATATACACACAAAGCATAAAGGGACCTTACTTATCTTCAGTGAGAGGTGCCCCTTGTGCCTCTGTCTTCCAGCTCAGTAACGTTCTGCCTCTGATGCCCCCCCCCCCCCCCACAGTAATCTTCCATAGTGGCTGGGGGTTAATAAAACTGAGGAGCTGTCACAACAGGCATTCCTCAAGAGTGTAAGGCTATGCCCACCCTTTCCACCCACCTCCTCCATTCATAGAAGAGGTACTACAGCATCTATGAATGAAATGTGATGTGTGCCTAAAAAGTCAGCCCCCTCCATTCATTCATTGAAGCTGCAGAACAGGGAGGAAAGGGTGTCTGCTCCTCAGTTCTATACACACCCGCCCCACCGGAGCTCAGCGACATCAGCTGTATTTAATTTTTTTGGGGAAAGATTTCCTAAATCAGAAGTTTGGTTTCATTCTGTAAAGAGCGGGTGGGTTAGAGAACATAACTTTATGCAGTATAATACGTTGTAAATGGAAGTGGATACTTACCAACACTGCCCAGTTATTTGTGTGTCCACTTCTGAAGAAGTGTTCAGCCTTGTTCTAGGATTACACAAAAAAATAAAAGAACTTCAAAAATGAGATACTTTATTGCAATATCAAAACATTAGAGGCAGCTAGAGATGCCAGCACAAACCATCCCCCGTCTTCATTGGAGCTTCAATTCTGACACTTCCTAGCGAGGTCAGGCCACACCCCCTTCTGCCTCCCGCACACAGGTGTCCCTTTAAGGCCCCTTTCACACTTATACGACTTGTCCCACGATTTGGGACTGCAAAGTAGCATGACAAGTCGTTCCCCATGATTTCCAATGACAGCCATTCATATTAGTACCACTTCAAGTCGTCCCTGCACTACTTTGGTCCGATTTTGATGCCACTTACACAGGCATTGCTTGAAAAAGCAGCAAAATCACACGAGTGTGAAAGGGGCCTAAGAGAGTCATGTGATTGGTTATTACAGTATGGGAGTCAATCCCACTGGCTCCCAATCATTACCAGAGATCGGGAGCCATCTACGATAGCACGGTCACTGTACTGGGAGTGTGCAAACTTTGATCATTCATAAACGCAAATGTGTTTGGTAAAGCCCAACCTCCTTCAACTCCCCCCAGCATCTTCTACCTGATAGGTGCAACTCCCCCCAGCATCTTCTACCTGATAGGTGCAACTCCCCCCAGCATCTTCTACCTGATAGGTGCAACTCCCCCCAGCATCTTCTACCTGATAGGTGCAACTCCCCCCAGCACCTTCTACCTGATAGGTGCAACTCCCCCCAGCACCTTCTACCTGATAGGTGCAACTCCCCCCAGCACCTTCTACCTGATAGGTGCAACTCCCCCCAGCACCTTCTACCTGATAGGTGCAACTCCCCCCAGCACCTTCTACCTGATAGGTGCTTGTTCACATTGCTGCCGAATCCAAACCTTCCACCCCCAGCCCAGACCCCCTTCCACCCCCAGCCCATCCCCAGCACAGACCCCCTTCCACCCCCAGCACAGACCCCCTTCCACCCCCATCCCCTTCCACCCCACCCCCAGCACAGACCCCCTTCCACCCCCATCCCCTTCCCGGCACAGACCCCCTTCCACCCCCAGCACAGACCCCCCTCCCACCCCCATCCCCTTCCCGGCACAGACCCCTTCCACCCCCAGCACGGACCCCCTTCCACCCCCATCCCCTTCCCGGCACAGACCCCCTTCCACCCCCAGCCCATCCCCCCCTTCCACCCCCAGCCCCTTCCCGGCACAGACCCCCTTCCACCCCCAGCCCAGCCCCAGCACAGACCCCCTTCCACCCCATCCCCCCCTTCCACCCCCAGCACAGACCCCCTTCCACCCCCAGCCCCTTCCCGGCACAGACCCCCTTCCACCCCCAGCACAGACCCCCTTCCACCCCCATCCCCTTCCCGGCACAGACCCCCTTCCACCCCCAGCCCATCCCCAGCACAGACCCCCTTCCACCCCCAGCCCATCCCCAGCACGGACCCCCTTCCACCCCCAGCACGGACCCCCTTCCACCCCCAGCCCATCCCCAGCACGGACCCCCTACCACCCCCAGCCCATCCCCAGCACGGACCCCCTTCCACCCCCAGCCCATCCCGAGCACGGACCCCCTTCCACCCCCAGCCCATCCCCAGCACGGACCCCCTTCCACCCCCAGCACGGACCCCCTTCCACCCCCAGCCCATCCCCAGCACGGACCCCCTTCCACCCCCAGCACGGACCCCCTTCCACCCCCAGCCCATCCCCAGCACGGACCCCCTTCCACCCCCAGCCCATCCCCAGCACGGACCCCCTTCCACCCCCAGCCCATCCCCAGCACGGACCCCCTTCCAGCCCATCCCCAGCACAGACCCCCTTCCACCTCCAGCCCATCCCCAGCACAGACCCCCTTCCACCCCCAGCCCATCCCCCCCTTCCACCCCCAGCCCATCCCCAGCACGGACCCCCTTCCACCCCCAGCCCATCCCCAGCACAGACCCCCTTCCACCCCCAGCCCATCCCCAGCACGGACCCCCTTCCACCCCCAGCACGGACCCCCTTCCACCCCCAGCCCATCCCCAGCACGGACCCCCTTCCACCCCCAGCCCATCCCCAGCACGGACCCCCTACCACCCCCAGCCCATCCCCAGCACGGACCCCCTACCACCCCCAGCCCATCCCCAGCACGGACCCCCTTCCACCCCCAGCCCATCCCGAGCACGGACCCCCTTCCACCCCCAGCACAGACCCCCTTCCACCCCCAGCACAGACCCCCTTCCACCCCCAGCCCATCCCCAGCACGGACCCCCTTCCACCCCCAGCCCATCCCCAGCACAGACCCCCTTCCACCCCCAGCCCATCCCCAGCACCCCCCCCACCCCCACCCCAGCCCATCCCCAGCACGGACCCCCTTCCACCCCCAGCCCATCCCCAGCACGGACCCCCTTCCACCCCCAGCCCATCCCCAGCACGGACCCCCTTCCACCCCCAGCCCACCCCCAGCCCATCCCCAGCACAGACCCCCTTCCACCCCCAGCCCATCCCCAGCACAGACCCCCTTCCACCCCCAGCCCATCCCCTTCCCAGCACAGACCCCCTTCCACCCCAGCCTCCTTTCACCCAGTACAGAATAACCCCGCAGTACAGTCCTCCCAGATGCCCCCCACCAACCTCTGTATACTGAGCTGTGGCCCCCAGTGCCAGAACAACAACACAGAACACCAGCCGGCATCCAACACAGAGCGCCGCCATCTTCCCCGATGACAGTAAAGACTTCCTCGTCACGTGACCGCGGGGTGCATCCTGGGAGGTCACGGCTGTCAGTGTGTTTGTGAGGTAATTGGAGGGGAGTTATTGTACGGGAAACACAGCGGAACTACAAGTCAAAGCGTTCCCGGATAGTACAGTACAGTGCGGCTCCGAAACCTCCCTCAGATACAGGATATGGCTGGGGGGAGCCGAACCACTCCGATGTCTTCCGAATCTTCCACATAACGTGCAACTAAAACACCCATTTACTTCATTCCAGAATATCTACATTCAGGGCGTGCAACCAATGAGACTTGTCACTTGTGCTTTGCATTCCCCATTCCACATCCTATCATTCCCCATCCTATCATTCCACATCCTATCATTCCACATCCTATCATTCCACATCCTATCATTCCACATCCTATCATTCCCAATCCTATCATTCCACATCCTATCATTCCCCATCCTATCATTCCACATCCTATCATTCCCCATCCTATCATTCCCCATTCCCCATCCTATCATTCCACATCCTATCATTCCCCATCACTTCATTCCTCATTCCACATCCTATCATTCCCCATTCCCCATCCTATCATTCAACATCCTATCATTCAACATCCTATCATTCCCCATTCCACATCACTTCATTCCCCATTCCACATCACTTCATTCCCCCATCCTATCATTCCCCATCACTTCATTCCCCATCCTATCATTCCCCATCCTATCATTCCCCATCACTTCATTCCCCATCCTATCATTCCACATCCTATCATTCCCCATTCCACATCACTTCATTCCCCATTCCACATCACTTCATTCCCCCATCCTATCATCCCACATCCTATCATTCCCCATCACTTCATTCCCCATCCTATCATTCCACATCCTATCATTCCACATCCTATCATTCCCCATCACTTCATTCCTCATTCCACATCCTATCATTCCCCATTCCCCATCCTATCATTCCACATCCTATCATTCCCCATCCTATCATTCCACATCCTATCATTCCCCATTCCACATCACTTCATTCCCCCATCCTATCATTCCACATCCTATCATTCCACATCCTATCATTCCCCATCCTATCATTCCACATCCTATCATTCCACATCCTATCATTCCCCATTCCACATCACTTCATTCCCCATTCCACATCACTTCATTCCCCATCCTATCATTCCACATCCTATCATTCCCCCATCCTATCATTCCCCATCCTATCATTCCCCATTCCACATCCTATCATTCCCCATCACTTCATTCCTCATTCCCCATCCTATCATTCCACATCCTATCATTCCCCATCACTTCATTCCACATCCTATCATTCCACATCCTATCATTCCCCATCACTTCATTCCTCATTCCACATCCTATCATTCCCCATTCCCCATCCTATCATTCCACATCCTATCATTCCCCATCCTACCATTCCACATCCTATCATTCCCCATTCCACATCACTTCATTCCCCATTCCACATCACTTCATTCCCCCATCCTATCATTCCACATCCTATCATTCCCCATTCCCCATCCTATCATTCCACATCCTATCATTCCCCATCCTATCATTCCACATCCTATCATTCCCCATCCTATCATTCCACATCCTATCATTCCCCATTCCACATCACTTCATTCCCCATTCCACATCACTTCATTCCCCATCCTATCATTCCACATCCTATCATTCCCCATCACTTCATTCCCCATCCTATCATTCCACATCCTATCATTCCCCATTCTACATCACCTCATTCCTTGTTCCAAATCATCTCATTCACTATTCCACGTCACTGCATTCCCTATTATTCCACACCACCTCATTCCAAATCACCTCATTCCCTATTCCCCATCACCTCATTCCCTATCACCTCATTCCCTATCACCTCATTCCTTATCACCTCATTCCCTATCACCTCATTCCCTATCACCTCATTCCTCATTCCCCATCACCTCATTCCCCATCACCTCATTCCTCATTCCCCATCACCTCATTCCTCATCACCTCATTCCCCATCACCTCATTCCCCATTCCACATCACCTCATTCCCCATCACCTCATTCCTCATTCCCCATCACCTCATTCCCCATTCCACATCACCTCATTCCTTGTTCCAAATCACCTCATTCCCCATTCCACATCACCTCATTCCTTGTTCCAAATCACCTCATTCCCTATTCCTCATCACCCCTCATTCCCCATCACCTCATTCCCCATTCCTTGTTCCAAATCACCTCATTCCCCATCACCTCATTCCTCATTCCCCATCACCTCATTCCCCATCACCTCATTCCCCATTCCACATCACCTCATTCCTTGTTCCAAATCACCTCATTCCCTATTCCTCATCACCCCTCATTTCCTATTCCCCATAACCTCATTTCCTATTTCACGTCACTGCATTCCCTATTATTCCACACCACCTCATTCCTTATTCCAAATCACCTCCTTCCCTATCCCATGCTGTACATTCCCTATTCCACATCACCTCCTTCCCTATCCTTCATCTCCTTATTCCACATCACCTCATTCCCTGTCCCCTAATTTGTAATAAAACAGCTTCCCTCCAACCACTTTGCATATTATTTTATATATACTGGGATTCTGTACTTGCCAAATATGCTGCAGAAATCTCCCTCCACTGAGTCCATTTTAACTGTGGGCAGCTGAAGCTGCTGCCTGTTCACTTCCTGGATTTACACAGACACACAGAGGCACACCTCCAGCTCTGCAGCCTTGCAACTTTCATTGGCCCTCTTATGACTCATCCCCCCTCCCTTTCTTGCAAACTCTCACCAGAGTGAGAGAGAGAGCTGTGCATGATGTCACAAGCCTGGGCTAATGACCTGACAAGAAACAGGAAGTGGGCTGTATAAGGGATTTACTGGCATAAAAAAAAATGTTTTACTATCCAAAGTTAAAACAACAACAAGGGCAGAAGATTTAATAGATGGAAAGTTGAAAAAAATGAATGAAGGTGCGCTGTAATAAGGACACGGGAAAACTAACTCCTGACCAAGAAAATTGAGAACTGAGCAAAAAGGGGTTAAATCTTTACGAAGCCTTTCAATCGGCTTTCTTGTGTAGATTTTACTAAGCTGCTTCTTAGGTCTTTTCTGCAGCATTGAGTCAGTCTTTTTTGAGCCTTTTGAGATTTTCCTCCCACCTTTCCTGCTTATCCACACAGCTCCCAGGTACTGTCATCTCCGATCACAAGCGAGCGCAGAGGGAGTGTGCCGAGTTCACGTCTCACTGATCAGTCAGATACAAAAGACTCACCGAATCAGCCGATTTCAATGACATCCTTAAACTTATGTGCAGTATTTCAATGCTTTGCTCATAACTTTTTTTTTTGTTGTTGCTTGGCTTCATGGCAAGTATGTTTGTTAATCTCAAATACAGCCAGTCAAGTATTGCCATACAGGGTTGGCACGTGAAAATCCACTCACTTTTATTTCAATTTATATTTATTTTCACGACCACCAGCTTGGATGTGATAGAGGCACGTTTGTGTGCGGTTCCTGTGTTCCAGAGATTCTTCCAGAGTTTGACCTTCAAACTTTTTTGTCCTAACCAACCATTCTATGAAATCCATCTGTCCAATTTTTATTACCTGTGTAGGGACCCTTTTCTAAACAGGAGTGGTCCAATTCTAACCTTACTGCTGGGCTGTAGTCAGCCTAATGCCGCGTACACACGATCGGAATTCTCAACGGAAAAGCCTTGGATGTTTTTTCCGTCGGAATTTCCGATGGAATTCCGCTCAAGCTTGTGTTGCCACACCAAATTCCGACCGTCAAGAACGCGTTGACGTACAACACTACGACGATCCTGCGAGCAAATTATTACATCTCAAGCAGGCTCTCTCCCCCAGTCTAATGCCCCGTACAGATGGTCGGAAATTTCGACCACAAAATCCGTCTGATTTTTTCCGACGGATTTTGTCTGACACTGGTGTTGCGTACACACGGTCGGACAAAGTTGTCGGAAAATCCGATCATCCTGAACGTGGTGACGTTTGTTGCGTACGACGGGACTACGTAGAGGCTAGTAGCCAATAGCTTTGGTCTTGTAATGTGATCTGAGCATGCGTGGCACCTTGTCCGTCGGAATTCGCTACACACGATCGGAAAAAGTCCGATAGGACTTTGTTGTCGGAAAATTTGAGAGCAGGAGATAAAACTTTGTCCGTCGGAAAATCCGACGGAAAAAGTCCGATGGAGCCTACACACGGTCGGAATTTCTGACAACATTGTCCGATAGGACATTTTCTGTCGGAAAATCGGACCGTGTGTACGGGGCATTAGATGGGACTCTACAAGCCGCTGGGGTAAGCCCCGGCGATAACATCGCACGGTGCCACCATGCTCCAATTCCATGATCAAACAAGTGACTAAAACGTGGCATCGCTTGTGTTATAATTGTCCACGTACAAGTGGTACCCCTTTCTGAATAAGAGTGACACCAAGTCCCACACAATCTGGCCCTCTTTCGGTCGTTTTCCAATCGTGCGTTCACGGCATAAGCCTAAATTTATAATTTCCTATCGGTTTTCCCCTGTGTTCATGTCATTGTCTGCTTCTGCCTGATTTTGGGTGGGGGTGTCCCTGGTATGGTAAGGCTCAATGACCTGGGTTATGAATATTTAGATTTCCCTGACCAATCACTGGGAGGTTTATTATCAGTGGTACCATATGACACATCTGGTAAAGACAGAGTAGTTGAAGGGGCTGTTCTTGCATCTCCTGCCCAACATTTCTGAAGGTGGTTACAGAGAATGTGAGGGTACGGATTTGCACGCTGTAACGGATCTCCATTGCAGCCAGATGCATGTGTAGGCAGGTGCAGTCTACCTGCAGTTTCTCAACTGCAGGTAGCGTTTTACTGTAGCATCATTGCAATCGGAGGGGAAGTCAAGAGGAACATGGTTTCTCTAGGGTTTCCTGGGTCACTCAGGATGCTACCCAATTGGATGCTGCCACCCCATGTGACACTTTCAGCCATATTAGCACCAATGCCAAATGAATATAAACCAAAGAATGGCAGCATTACATTTTTTTTTTTTAAACTGCGTGGTGGGGGGCATTTTAAAGTGGTTGTAAACCCTGGTAAAAAAAAAAAAAAAAACCTGCAAGACAAAGGCATAATGCGCTAGTATGCATACCATAATAGCTCATTATGAATTACTTACCTTACAACGAAGCCCCCGCAGCTGTCCTCGTCTCCCCCCCCTGGCCGGCGTCATCTCTCCCGGGGGTTAGTTCCGGGTATCGCGGCTCCAGCGCTGTGATTGGCCGGAGCCGCGATGATGTCACTCCCGCGCAACGTGTGCGGGAGCTGCTGGTAATGGCACACAGACTGAAGCAACATCACATATGTGCCGTTGCTTCAGTATGCCCCAGTGCGCATGTGCTGATGCAGGGGACAGGGGATAGGTTTAGGAGATATCCAGGGTAGCTACAGGTAAGCCTTATCATAGGCTTACCTGTAGCATAAAGTTGTTGTAAAGGGTTTACAACCACTTTAATGACAATGAATTCTGTCTTACTCGGGGTGACCCTGAATACGATCAGCTCCACAAAATTCGGTCCCTCGTAAACCACTTCAGCCAACAGTTCGCAGCCTTGTTTACTCCCAATCAAGTTGTCTGCGTTGATGAGTCCCTGATTACATTTTCTGGCCGCTTGTCATTCAAACAGTATCTTCCCAGCAAGCGTGCGAGATGTGGGGTCAAGATGTATAAGCTCTGTGACAGGGCAACAACCTATACATATAGTTTTATGGTTTACGAGGGAAGAGATAGTTACGTAGAGCCGGAGAACTGCCCAGACTACATAGGGAGTGCTGGCAAGATTGTGTGGGACTTGGTGTCACCCTTATTCGGAAAGGGGTACCACTTGTACGTGGACAATTATTACACAAGAGATGCCACTTTTTAGTCACTTGTTTGATCGTGGAGTTGGAGCATGGTGGCACCGTGCGATCTAATCGCCGGGGCTTACCCCAGCGGCTTGTAGAGTCCCATCTTAGGCCGGGGGAGAGAGCCTGCTTGAGAAGTAATAATTTGTTCGCAGTGAAGTGGAGGGATAATCTGAATGTTTTCCTTGTGTCCTCCCTTCACACAGATACTACAGTCCAAGTTCCAACGGCAACTGGTGCTGTGGAGAAACCCCTCTGTGTCCACGAATATAACCTTAATATGGGAGGGGTGAACCTCAACGGCCAGTTGATGGCGCCATACCTAATTGCCCATAAGGCCAGACGCTGGTCCAAAAAAGTGTCTGTATACTTATTCCAATTGGCTCTGCTGAACGCTTATGTGCTATACAAGGCGTCAGCACGAACTGGATCCTTCCTTAAATTCCAGGAAGAGATCTTCACAGCCCTTCTGTTTCCTGATGGTGCTGTGGTCCAACTTCCCAACGCAAATGCAGTGAGGCATTTTCCATATGTCCTGGTATCCCTACCCAACGATCGCCCCAAAGAAAATGTCGTATCTGTAGAAAACATGGATATAGGCGTGACACCCGCTATTATTGTCCTTCCTGTCCTAACCAACCTGGTCTTTGCATCAGTGAATGTTTCAAACGCTACCACACACTAGTGGAGTATTAGCGTAGGGTACAGCACTGCACATTCATAGGACACATTTTCACAGGGTCTCCAAAGATGCCATCACATTTTGAGAGACCCCAACCTGGAACCGTTATGTGGCGTACACACGGTCGGAATTTCCGATGGAAACAGTCCGATGGGAGCTGTTCATCGGATTTTCCGACCATGTGTATGCCCAGCGGTCTTTTTCTGTCGGAATTTCCGACGGACTTTGAATTGAGAACCTGTTCTCAATTTTTCCGACGGAAAACCTTTCTATCGGATTTTCCGATCGTGTGTATGCAATTCCGACACGTAAAATTCCGACGCATGCTCGGAAACAATTCGACGCATGCTTGGAAGCATTAAACTTCCCTTTTATAGTGCTGTCGACCGTGTTTTATGCCGCTGTATTATTGACCGTCGGAATTTGGTGTGATCGTGTGTAGGCAACACAGCTTGAGCGGAATTCCGTCGGAATTCCGTTGGAAAAACCGTCAGAGTTTTTTCCGACGAGAATTCCGATCGTGTGTACGCGGCATTACAGTTATGCCGCGTACACACAATCGGATTTTCCGAAAACAAATGTTGGATGTGAGCTTGTTGGCGGAAAGTCCGACCGTGTGTATGCTCCATCGAACATTTGTTGTCAAACTTTTTGCCAACAAATGTTGGCTAGCAGGTTCTCAAATTTACCGCCAACAAATTTTTGTTGTCGGACTTTCCGATCGTGTGTATATAAGTCCGTCACACAAAAGTCCACGCATGCTGGGAATCAAGTACGAGCCGGAATCACTCAGTCTTGTAAACCGGGGTACGGGGCAAAACAGTTACAAATAAAAGTGTAAAAAAAAAAAAAAGTTAACCACTTCCGGACCGCCGCACGCCAATGTACGTCCTTACTTTGAGGACGGATATCGTTGTTATGGCAGCAGCTCGCTGCCATAACCCCGGTATCCCCGTGTTTGGCCGGCGATCCGGTACAAGATAAAAGTGGTCTCTGCGGCGGAGGCAATCGGATCCTTCCCGTGGCTGTGCATGGAGACGAGTGAGGGGAAGATGGCCCCCCTCCCATCTCCATGACACTGCAGGGCGGAAGTGATGTCAAAACGTCACTTCCGCCCATAGCTCTTAAAGGGCCTTTTTTTTATTTTTATTTTTTTTAAATGACAACATTTTTATTTTTATTTATTTTTATTGCATTTTAGTGTAAATATGAGATCTGAGGTCTTTTTGACCCCAGATCTCATATTTAAGAGGTCCTGTCATGCTTTTTTCTTTTACAAGGGATGGAAAGGGATAGGAATAACATTTTTAAGGGCAAAAGTTTGTCGCCATTCCACGAGCGGGCGCAATTTTGAAGCGTGACATGTTGGGTATCAATTTACTCGGCGTAACATTATCTTTCACAATATAAAAAAAAAATTGGGCTAACTTTACTGTTATATTATTTTTTTTATTAAAAAAAGTGTATTTTTTCAAAAAAAAAGTGCGCTTGTAAGACCACTGCACAAATACAGTTTGACAGAAAGTATTGCAAAGACTGACATTTTATTCTCTAGTGCAGTGTTTCTCAACCTTTTTACCTTGGAGGAACCCCTGGCAAAAAGTTTGAGATCTCGAGGAACCCCTGAAATAATTTTCACATCTACAGCTCGCGGAACATTGGTATGATCAGCGAGCTGTTGAACACAAAAAATATTTGTAGAAATAGCATTAAATAAAATAATAAATATTAAAATGTACCTATTTAATGTGAAACTTGTGCTTTCTTTTCCTGCGGAGCTGATCCATTCAGAGCACATTACAGGGGATATTACATGGGACAGGGGACATTACATGGGGCAGGACACATGACAAGGGACATTACATGGGACAGGGCACATTACATGGGGCAAGGCACATGACAGGGGACATTACATGGGACATGAGACAGGCCACATTACATGGGGTGGGGGACATGACAGGGGACATTACATGGGGCAGACTGTTGGGCACATTGTGGGGGGGACAGCTGGGCACAGTACCAGTGGCTTTCTTCTTCTGGCTTCAGAGCACATTTTATATCCACTAGTGGCGCGCTGTTCCCCCTCGGCCCCTCCTCCTCCTATCCTGTCCACCCCAGATGATGTTACGTACTCAGGAAGAACAAGAGGGGAGGAGGAGCCTGCAGGGAACAGCGCGCTACAGCCAATAGAATGCCAGACGCTCCCCTGCCTATCTCTGTCTGTGTCTGTGCGATCCTCCTGTCAGCTGCCTTGAATTCAGCGAGCGTTGTGTTCTTGTGTTTTCCATGCAGATTAAGGAAGTGTTCTCTTAGTTTTGCCGGTGCTAGACTAGAATTGCTCAACTTGGCATTGCAAATCATGCAGTTAGGACGCTGACTCGCATCACGTTCCGTTATACATGTGAATCCATGTTGTACATATTCGTCCCACCACTTTCTTTTTTTGCTCGACATAGTTAGTATGAAGGGATTATGAATCATATGAGTCGGTGTGTGTCTTGACCTCCGCCGAACCCGTGAGACTGACTCACCGAACCCCTGGTGTTCAATCGAACCCAGGTTAAGAACCACTGCTCTAGTGTGTTAGGAAAAGAATTTATAATGTTTGGGGGTTCTAAGTAATTTTCTAGCAAAAAAAAAATGTTTTTAACTTGTAAACAACACATCTAAAAAAGAGGCCCGGTCCTTAAGTGGTTAAAAAGAAAGAAATTATATATATATATATATATATATATATATATATATATATATATATATATATATATATATATATAAAATAAAAAAGCCAAAATTTTTGGTCGTTTTATTGTTCTTCTATTCTCTCTCTATTGTTCTGCTTCTGTTTTACTGTATTTTATAACTGCAATGTTTTTATTGTTACTATGTTTTATCATGTTTGCTTTTCAGGTATGTAATTCTTTTATACTTTTCTGTTTACTGTGTTTTATTGTTAACCATTATTTTATGTTCAGGTACGCCCTCCAGCTGCAGCACTGATTTATTTATCTTGACAGCAACAGCGTTTGCTCTCACGATACATAAATCAGTGACTCCAGCGCTGTTGGAGGTGATTTCACCACCACAGTTAAAAAAAAAATCGGTGCATGTATGCCCATCATTAGAAGTGGGTGGATGCAGGGCTGTATTCTAATGGTGGGCATACCTACAATCAATCCCTTTTTTTTCGTTCAGCCCACAGGCTGCATGAAAAAAAACAACATTACAATATATGCCCAACAAGGACATTGCTGGACTTTGAGTGGTTATACCAGAGTGATGCCTGCAGGTTTGGGTATCATCTTGGTATCATTCTTTTCATCCAGCGGTCGGCTTAGGGTGAAGTGTATTTTTTTCCAAAAAATTGCTTTTGAAATTGCGACGCCCACCATTTTATTCTCTAGGGCCTCTGATTTAAAAAATATATCACGTTTGGGGGTTCTTTAAAAAAATACAGATTTTTACATGTATGTGAGAAGTGTCAGAAAAAGGCCTGGTATTTAAGTGGTTAACACCCAACTCCGGGTGCAATAAACATAGTCAGGTTAAGGCCGTCATACATTCCAATGACACAAAAGAAACCTCCCATCATGTTGGCTTTATTCTACATCCAGCAAATCTGTTTGTTTACATGCCGGGATTAGTACAGCTCCTGTTTTTCTTCTTTCCTACTCAGATGGAAGTAATGCAGGTCTCATAGCCCCCAGTACTTTGGTCATGTCCCCAACCTCCCTCTCCTCCTGGCCATTCACAAATTACTAAGACCCTGGCTCACTCAGGATGAGACCCAGAAGCTAGCAGCAATCACTGTAGTAGCGGTGACTACTACAGTGATTGCCAGCTTCCACATGGATCCCACAGGTATGGCACGTACATTCTTACATTGGTCCAAGCTGGACTAATGAACCTGCGTAAAACTTGCCATACCTGAACTTCAGCTTCATGCTTGAATATCATTTATCTTTTCAAACCTGAGTAAAAGTAATGCCGCATACACACGATCAGAAATTCCCCCAGCAAAAGTCTGATGTGAGCTTTTGGTCAGAAATGGTGGCAGTTGCAAATTTTAATGTCGCGTGATATTTACACAACTGTTTATCAAACTGATGCCGCGTATACACGATCAGAAAAAGTTTTTGGTTGGAAAATGCAACCGTGTGTATGCTCCATCGGACTTTTGCTGGCGGAATTCCAGCCAGCAAAAGATTGAGAGCAGGTTCTCAATTTTTCGGTCGGTAAAAGTTCCGATCCAAAATCCCGATCGTCTGTACAAATTCCGACGCGCACAATTCCTACGCATGCTCGGAAACAATTTGACGCATGCTCGGAAGCATTGAACTTCATTTTCTTGGTTCGTCGCAGTGTTGTACGTCACTGCGTTCTTGGCGGTCAAAAGTTCAGAGAACTTTTGTGTTATGCAAGCCAAGCTTGAGCGGAATTCCGTCGGAAAAAACATCCAAGTTTTCTCCAACGGAAAATCCGCTCGTGTGTGCGGGGCATAAGAAACAAAATTACATGCCAATTTTAAATACGCAACAAAATAAAAGCCCAACTAAAAAATCTAGGAAAACCCTTTGTGTTGCCTATGGTGAGATATTTTTGCCCTCAGTTTGTATAACTGACTCTGAAACTTCTAGGCATCCACTCTCTGCACGGTATAGGCAGATGTTTTTCAGTGCGACGACCATGAACGCAGCTCCTACAAAATGCAGCAGTTGCCTTGGAAGTGTCATGCTCTCTCTGCATATCACAGCTTGTCTCTAGACAAAGCCTCCCTCGTTCTATTCTTATCACTGCCAGCGATGAATCAAAGCCGCTAGCTTGTTAAAGAACAAGATCATCATATGTGGGTCTGTGATAGGAAAAAAAAAAAAAAAAAATACTTTAACGACTAAAACGTCTGAAATCAGATTATGTCTACTAATTGGAACAGATGAGATTGGCTCGTAATTAGAAGCTTACGGTTTGGCAAAGTTCTGTTTTCTAGGATTGGTTTTCAACCAATGTTGCGAGACGGAAAGCCATAATGCACAGAGACATTTGTTAACTTATTGCTTGCTGCTGGGTTAGGATAAAGGCGGTGGGAGTTTTCAGAGAAAGAATTGGAAGTTCTTGTTTTGTTTCCCTGGCTTTGCGGTATATTGGTATCCAAATTTGCATTGCGCTTTATGTGACCTTAGATGCTGACCAAGCTTTTACTTTAAAGCCCAACTCCAGGCAGCTAAGAACTGATCCCTTGCAGTGGAGCTCTGCCTACACGTCAAACGTTAATTGCTTGTTTAGGTCTAAGGCAGGGGTCTTCAGACTTTCTAAGCAAAGGGCCAGTTTACTGTCCCTAATGCCGCGAATACACACCCGGCCGGACTTTCTGGGAAACGTCTTCCCGACGGACTTTCAGCGGAGTTCCAACGGACTTTCAGAACGAACGGACTTGGCCACCTACGAACGGACTAGGTCCATTCGAAAGTCCGTTTGTTTTGAACGTGGTGACGTAAACGGGACTAAAAAAGGAAGTTCAATAGCCAGTAGCCAATAGTTGCCCTTGCGTCCCATTTGGTCCGTCGGACCAGCACACAGACGAGCGGTTTTCGCGATTTTAGTCCGTCGGAATTGAGTCCGTCGGATAGATTTGAAACATGTTCTATTTCTAGGTCCGCCGGGTTTTTCCCCCAAAAAACGAATGGATTAGCCCACACACAATCGGATTGTCCGACGGACTAATCCCATCGGACGTCGTTTTCCGGAAAGTCCGGCCGTGTGTACGTGGCATTAGACTTTAAGAGGGCTAGACCATTGGGAGTAGAAAATTATTATTATTATTATACAGGATTTATATAGCGCCAACAGTTTGCGCAGCGCTTAAATGCCCCAGCATCAGTGGGAGTAAACAATGTCTCAGACTTGGTGGTCAATCATTGGTATTAGTTGAAGGAATAGTATACCGTTGTCAGTTTTAATTGGAAAAATAGTTCCTTTTCTTCACCGTCTGTGAGAGCAATAGTGCCCCATCGTTTATATCAGTGAGAGGAATAGTGCCCTATTGTTGGTGTCAGTGGAAGAAATGGTGCCACATTGTTGGTGTCAGTGGGAGGAATGGTGCCTTATTGTTGGTGTCAGTAGAAGGAATAGTGCCCTGTTGTTGGTGTCAGTGGAAGAAATGGTGCCACATTGTTGGTGTCAGTAGAAGGAATAGTGCCCTATTGTTGGTGTCAGTAGAAGGAATAGTGCCCTATTGTTGGTGTCAGTAGAAGGAATAGTGCCCTATTGTTCGTGTCAATGGAAGAAATGGTGCCACATTGTTGGTGCCAGTGGGAGGAATGTTGCCTTATTGTTGGTGTCAGTAGAAGGAGTAGTGCCGTATTGTTGGTATCAGTGGGAGGAATGGTACTTCATATCAGTGGAAGTAACAGTGCCCCAAGGGCCAGATAAAAACAAGCAAAGGGCTGCATCCGGCCCGTGGGACGCAGTTTGAAGACCACACGTCCAGGAGAACAATAAAATAAGTTTAATTTACCCAATCCTCCACTCTTCCCTGCCTGCTGGACCGATCTGCGCAGCGTCTTTTCCCTCCATCCTCCAGGTCCAGGATCCGGATGTCATCAAGAACAAAGTAGCATCCATATCCCGACATTGGATGTGCTACAGAGGGACAGTCTACTGCCAGAGCATAAGGAAGCCCCACCAGCCAGAGAAGCCGAGGATCACATAAATAAAAGTGTTTTTCCTCTCCCCCAGACATAAAGGACAATCAACCCTTCCAGTACCGGCGCAGCCCCACTGCAAGGGATAACGTCAGATTTTCCTAGAGTTAGAGTAGAGTTATGCTTTAGCTTTAACCAAATCTTTAAACAAATCTACAAGTTGGCCCAGTGTCGTCATCTTGACCAATAACAAAAAATTAGAATTACCAGTAGTTATTGGCAGCAGATGGGCCAGTAACATATGATTGACTTGTTGCTCTGTTTTGCCCTTTTGGATAAGCTCATACATCTCAGTTTTCTGTGATTTCATTG
The DNA here is from genome assembly GCA_028564925.1 of Lithobates sylvaticus. Lineage (NCBI taxonomy): Eukaryota > Metazoa > Chordata > Amphibia > Anura > Ranidae > Lithobates > Lithobates sylvaticus. Next base: position 247,168,099 of record CM053032.1, read on the forward strand.
GTTTATGCACCTTGGGCAGTATCATATTACATATTTTGCATTTAAAAATAATGGTGTGCCTGCACAGTGCCTGTGTCTAGTTTATATTTGAAAGGTGAAAATTCTGGTTACCTTATAATAGCTCCGCTGGTGATGAATTAACCTGTTTGTAGAAAAGGTCTCTATTCAGTGGAGGAACCGACAGGGAGTGTGATGGCTTGGGATGTGATCTGATTGTTAGTGCCTTACATTAAAGTAGCTCATTTCTTATCTCTCCTGCAGAATAGGTTGGCACTGCAAGGAAAGATAAGGAGCCTTGAAGGGTCTTCTGTAGACTTTATCTTATTCTTTATGGATTGGGGTACTGTGGACTCTTTGACCTCTTGTACTATTAATAAGAAATAGGTAACGATGTCCATTGTATAGAGCTTCCGATTGTTCTGGAACAAACGATTTTTGCAATATAAATGTGTCCCCTTGATATACAGATCCTATGATTATTGCACATAAAGCAGACAATTTTAACAAGCTCCTTTAATGTGATTATATACTTTGCCCATTAACCATTTGTCTACCGTTGCAATTTTATTATTTTTCGTGCACGTATTAAAATCTGCCTTTTTTTTTTCTAGAAAGTGAATTATTTTCTGAAAACAAAGGCCCTGTAGAATAAAATGGTGGCAGTTGCAAATTTTAATGTCACGTGATATTTACACAACTGTTTATCAAACTAATGCCCCATACACACGATCGGAAATTCCGCCAGCGAAAGTCAGATGAGAGCTTTTGGTTGGAAAATGCGACCGTGTGTATGCTCCATCAGACTTTTGCTGGTGGAATTTCAGCCAGCAAAAGATTGAGAGCAGGGTCTATATTTTTCGGTCGGTAAAAGTTTCGATCGGAAATTCCGATCGTCTGTACCAATTCCGACGCGCAAAATTCCTACGCATGCTCGGAAAAAATTTGACGCATGCTCAGAAGCATTGAACTTAATTTTCTCGGCTCGTCGTAGTGTTGTACGTCACCACGTTCTTGGCTGTCGAAAGTTCAGCAAACTTTTGTTGTGACCGTGTGTATGCAAGCCAAGCTTGAGCAGAATTCCGTCGGAAAAAACATCCAAGATTTTTCCGACGGAAAATGCGCTCCTGTGTACGCGGCATCAGTTCCCTCCCCAGAAGTGATTCACGCTGATAACAGAGGAATGAAGCACCAGAGAGAAACGGCACTCAGAGCTTTTTTGTCCTGTCACCAGATGAAAACATGAAAACATTTTCCATCTTTAGGAAAGAAATGCCTTGACTGGGATAGTTTAGATGTAACAAGTTACCTCCCCTGCCACACCGCTTGGCTATTACACCATTATTATGCATATTTTCAACAAAAAAAAATAAAATACATTCAAAACTTTTTTTTAACCACTTTCAGACCGGACCATTTTGCTGGCTTAAGACCAGACCACTTTTTGCGATTCGGCACGTGGCTCCCAAACAAAATTGGCGTCCTTTTTTCCCCACAAATAGAGCTTTCTTTTGATGGTATTTGATCGCCCCTGCGGTTTTTATTTTTTGCGCTATAAACAAAAAAAAGAGCGACAATTTTGAAAAAAACACATTATTTTTTTACTTTTTGCTATAATAAATATCCCCAAAAAATATATAAAACATTTCTTTCCCTCAATTTAGGCCGATACGTATTCTTCTACATATTTTTGGTAAAAAAAATCGCAATAAGCGATTATTGATTGGTTTGCGCAGAAGTTATAGCTTTAACAATATAGGGGATAGTTTTATAGCATTTTTATAAAAAAAATGTTTTTACTAGTAATGGCGGCGATCAGCGATTTTTATTGTGACTGCGACATTATGGCGGACACATCAGACATTTTTGGGACCATTGTCATTTATACAGCAATCAGTGCTATTTAAATGCACTGATTCCTGTGTAAATGGGGTTAACCACTAGGTGGCAGTGTAGGGATTAAGTGTTCCTAGAGGAATGTTTCTAACTGTGGGCGGGACCTGCGACCGGACTCATGGGGGTCCCGGCCGGCGGCGCGTGCTCAGTGGCACGGCGGCATCTTAAAGGGGACGTACCTGTACGCCCCTATGCCTGTCTGCGCCATTCTGTCGACGTACATCGTCGTGCGCCGGTCGGGAAGCGGTTAAAATATAAAACATGGGGTTGTTTTGAGTAAAACGATGCCAAGCATGTCAAGACTTAAAATCGTGAAATTGTGTAAAAATATGGCACCCAAAATTCTTGGTAGAGCAATAGAATATCACCAGCCCACCACAGATCTTCAGATCGGGTCCAAACATTTTATTCAGCGATTGCATTATTTAAACAGAAGCAACATTCTGGAACCTCGCAGAACCCAATTCATCGGGCATGTGACCTGATCAAAGGTCATAAGCCCGAAGAAGGTGTCCTGCGAGGCTCCGAAATGTTGCTTCTGTTTTAATAATGCAATCGCTGAATAAAATGTTTGGACCCGATCTGAAGATCTGTGGTGGGCTGGTGATATTCTATTGCTCTGATTACCTTTCGGTTCCAGCCGGTCATCGCTGCACCACCCCTTAATATCTAAAGCCACCGTACAGGAATGTGTGCATTGGGAATAGTATGTTCAAAATTCTTGTTAGGTGACACTTTAAAAGCCTTTACAGGTAATCAGTATGGAGTTAACTGTGAATTTCTCCCTAGAATTATTGCTCTCACTCCGATGGTGACCACAATACCTCACATGTGTAGAACAATTTATGCTTACATACACGTGCACACCCTACGCTGCGTGTTTGTATTTTGTCAAAAAATGTTATCTTATTTTTATTTTTTATTAAAGTTTAACACACATATATATATATATATATATATATATATATATATATATATATATTTTTATTTAACTTTGTTACTACTGCAAGCTGGCTAACCAGCCCTAGGCAAGTGACAGTTACTCTTTATGGAGACATTGGGGGTCTAATAAACCCCCAATTTCTCCCCTGCCCTTCATTGCAGCTTGTTTTAACCCCTTGTCTACCATGCTGTTTATAAACGTATCTTGTAGACAAAGGGTTAAAGTACAGTGGAACCTTGGATTACGAGCATAATCCGTTCCAGGAGAACGCTTGTAATCCAAAGCACTCGCATATCAAACTGAGTCAGAATAAAAAAAAAAGAAAAGTTGCTTGTCTTTTAAAACCCCCAGCCCACCCAAGTGCAGTGATCCGATCGATCACTGTACTTACAAACACTAAGCGTTACTCGTTAACCAGAATAGGTTCCACTGTATATCTCCAGGTATCAGAGAAGTACATCAGCGCCGCTTCCCAAAAGCACCAGGCGGCCTGTAATGATGTTTTTGTTATTTTTTTAAATTTTATTTTTAAGATAATTTTTTACAAGATAATTTTTTATTATTCTTTTACAATTTAAGAACTTTCTGGGCCCTTTCCCTCAACATGGGCATACACAAATTCCCCGACGCTGAGGTCTTATTGTCCACCTCACCGCACCACCATATGCCTCGTGTTCTCTGCCTCCATGTCCAGGGCACGATACGAACAGATCTTGGCGGTTCATGCACTTCAGTGACAATGAACTTTGTCGTCCTCGTGGAGACCCTGAATTTGATCGGCTCTAACATAATCCGTTCCAGGAGAACGCTTGTAATCCAAAGCACTCGCATATCAAAGCGAGTTTCCCCATAGAAGTCAATGGAAACGAAGATAATTTGTTCCGCATTGACTTCTATTGCATGCAATACCGCATGTGGCCAGAGGTGGGGGGGGCACCAGAGTGCCTCGGAAATACTCGGGCACACCTCGGCTGAACTCGGGAACTGAGTATTTCCGAGTGATTCCGAGTATTTCCGAACGGCCCGAACCGTTCCAAGTGTCATCGGCGCCCCCGCACATCTGCCCAAATGCGGTACTGCACACCCATTAGCTTGAATTCTGCATATTTTGCGAGACAACACTGACAAACTGAGTCAGAATAAAAAAAAAAGAAAAGTTGCTTGTCTTTTAAAACGCTTGTTAACCGCGTTACTCGTTAACCAAGGTTCCACTGTATATCTCCAGGTATCTTCCCAAATGTAATGATGTTTTTGTTATTTTTTTAAATTTTATTTTTAAGATAATTTTTTACAAGATAATTTTTTATTATTCTTTTTACAATTTTTTTAGGAGCCCTGTTGAGGGGCTTTGGTCAATCATCAAGGGTCTAAACAGACCCCTGATGTCTCACTTTTTAGACAGAGAAAGGGGACTGAAGGTAGAGCTTCCCCAGTCATTTTTTTTGCAGCCTCAGCTGCACTGGACAGTGCTCTGTGCTGAGCGGCTTCCTTTTCACAAACTGAAGCATAATAAATGGTTTACTATGCTTCCGTTAAGAATGAACACAGAAATGATTGGTACAGATCACTCACTGTGTTCATTCAGAAAAGGGAGGGGCTGGTAAACTAAATTTTACCGGCCCCTTCACCCCCCTCTCTCCATCCTGAAACATCCCCTGCATCAGCCAATGGGAGAGGAAGCTGCAGGGGGAGACAGGGGGTGAGAGGAAGCAGGAGGAATCGGCACTGCACAGGGTGATTAGGGTGTGTCTGGGCACACTCTGTGCGCACGCCTATGTTCCCTTGCAAAGGGACCAGCCTTTTTACCTTCAATAATTAAACCTCAGTGTTTGGACAGGCCCTTGGGAGATAAGACAGCAGCAATGTTTTGCTAGGACAGAAATCATTACATTCATGTGGAGAATGACAGAGAGGGGTTGGGGATAGTTCTGTAGTCCAGCAGGCAGGGCTGACAACGCCTGTTGAGATTTTATTGCAGGAAAGGCACTGTGTTGTCATGCCCAACTGGAAATTGGGAGCTCACTGGATTTCTTGCAGATCAATGGCTATTTTTCTGTTCTTTTAAGGGGATTAAACATGGGGAAATGTAAATGTGTTCCCGAGTGGTACTAAATATGTTATGTATTGCCCTGAAATACACTGGAAATTAAGAGGTTTCCTTTTAGAAAAATCACATATTTAGCCTTCTTGAGCCCCCTCCTCTCCCTGTTTGTCTGAAGGAGCAATGAAAAAATGTTCGCTCTGAGTAAGGCTAGCTGTACATGTATAAATTCCCAATAGGTTCCTCCATTCACAACAAACAGCATAGATGAAGAGATCTCCCCTGGCGGCTCTTGTATTCTGACAGGCAACACCCCCATTAAGTGATCTTGCTAAGTTTACTACTGACCAGTATTCCCAAATCCTTCTCCAGCATTGTTTTGCTCAGCTGCATTTGTAACATAAAATTGGGCAATGCTATTCCCCTGGACAAGGTGCATAGCTTTATATTTTTTGATGAAATATAATTTTATGTTTTTGTTAAGACCCTTCTTTAATTAGTCACTGTCCTGCTAAGTTTTAAAGATCCTACATAATTTTGTGTCCCCGGTAAAAAAATGATGTTAATTTTCTTTGCACACACCAGGATCATTGAAAGTTAATAGATCATGAAATTTGATCTAAGCACATATATCTGTAGTGTTTACTTATCTCTCTCCAAAACTCTGAGTGCCGTTTCTCTCTTGTGCTTCATTCCTCTGTTATCAGAATGAGTCCCTTCTGACAAGTTCTCCAACACATGAAATAACAGCAGCTGAAAATTTGTGTCCGGAAGGGAACTTAGAGGCAGATTAACCACTTAATCCCATTAAGACCATTTGGCTGGCCAAAGACGAGAGCACTTTTTGCGATTCGCCACTGCGTCGTTTTAACTGACAATTGCACGGTCGTGCGACGTGGCTCCCAAACAAAATTGACGTTCTTTTTTTCCCCACAAACAGAGCTTTCTTTTGGTGGTATTTGATCACCTCTGCGTTTTTTTATTTTTTGTGCTATAAACAAAAGAAGAGCGACAATTTTGAAAAAAACACATCATTTTTTGCTTTTTGCCATGAGAGGGAGCAGACGATCAGTGTCCTGTCACTAGGCAGAACGTTCCCCAGACGACGTCAGCTCTAGACGAAACGTGCGTAGGGAGGTTGACGCGCTGACTTCATCGCGACCTGTTGTGAACGGGTGCATGCAAGCCGGCCAGCGACAAAGTTTTTATTCGATGCCTGATTATACTGTCATTGTGTAAGTGTAACTTTTACTTCTTTTTATTAAAATAAACTTACGGATTTACACTATGGGAGTTTCTCCTTCTTTCCCTATGAATCTGTACTGAGGCCTAATTTGAGGCTATTGTTCCTGGTACTTCCTGGGATCTCTCCGAGGTGGGGCTGAGGAAAGGGGACATCAATTTGATCCATCCTGAGGTTACAGTTTGATATTGGCTATTCCAAAGTTGGTGTGTGGAGTTCTCGTGGCTGATGTGACACCGGGATATCATAATCCTACAGGCTCCTTATAGCTTGCCCTCTGGTAAGCGCAATATCCGTGTGGTGGTGGATCACAGTTTTTTGGTGTTCACGTTTGTCTTCATATATTCACTTATCACCATTGGACACTTCCTTATGGACTTCACTGAACTTTGTTGTTTATATGTTTTTTATTTCATTTGAAATTGAACGTTTGATTATTAGTTATTGTACTATCACAGTACACATAGCGCAGCTTTTTTCTGTTACGCTAGTAATAATCGCATGTAAAATCCGACAGGCTGGTTTACCCAAGTTGATCAATTGAGCCTGTCCATACATGGTTGGAATCTCGGCCGGTTCAGCAAATTTGAACCATCTATGGCCAGTTTAAGTGTTTCTGAGTTGTCTAAACTTTGTTTTCCTATAGATCAAATATGTGTAATGCCCTTGTCCAACACTACTGAACACCAAGTGAAATATTACTATATTATGGTCATTGTTAATGACTAAAGCAGGGTCAATTTGTACTGAAATTCTTCTGGTTCAGCAGGAACCGGACAAATTTCTTTGTGTGTACCCCTCTCTGTTCCTCAGAAGCTGGTATACACCAAAAAGCTGGACTCCGGGCTGGAGAATGTACCCTTACATTGAGGATTAATGCTCATTTGTCTAGGGAGACAGGATTAAGGTGAAATACTTATCTTATTCTTCTCTTCCACAGGCTTCCTTCTCATTGTAAGACCGGTCCTTTAAAAAGCTCCTCCAACGTAATGGTTCTGCATTATACATGAAGATGTCAAGGGTTTGTCCCTATCCCAGAAGTGTTGGACACAGCAGGAGAGTGCGGGCTACTGGGGAAGCTAGAAATAAAGTAAGTTGTTTACATGGTGCAGCCACGATGCTTCGCTTCACGCCCGAGGCAAAATCTGCCTGGCATCACATTCAGGTGAACAGGGAAACCCCACAAATGTGTCGAGTGCATTGCACGTGGTTGTGGTGAATTTGTCAGCAAAAAGAGGGTTAGGACAGGTGGTGAGGAGTGACATTGCCTCCTCATGGCCTATCAATCACCTCTGAATTGCGATCCAAGCACGGATCGGGCTTCAGAGGAGAGATAGATTTAGGCTCCATTCACACCTGAGCGTAGAGATTTACTGGCGTTTTTTTAAGCGTTTTTGCAGCTTTTTACAAGCGCTTTTAATGTGTTTTTAGAAGTCTATTACAAGCATTTTACAGCTTCAGGTGTTTTGGTTTAGTTTGACCCCTTTCACACTGAAGGCATTTTTTTGCCTGAAAAATGCCTCATCTGCAGTCCCAGTGTGAAAGCCCGAGTGCTTTTACACTGGGGCGCTGTGCTGGCAGGACGTTAAAAAAAGTCCTGCAAGCAGCATCTTTGGGGCGCTTTAGGAGCAGTGTATGAAATCAATGGGCAGAGCCGCCAAAGCACCTACAAAGCGCCTCGGTAGCGGTGCTTTGCGGGCGCGTTTAACCCTTTATTCTATTATTATGTTAAAAGCACCCCGCTAGCTGCCGAAAATAAAAAAAATGTCTTCTTCTTTGCTACTACCATTTCTAAATTAATATCCCCTAATCAATCAGGTTTCATCCCTAATCGCCAGATTACAGATAACATTAGATTAGCTACAAATATCATACAGGATGCTGCAAAATTTTCCAGTAAAGTATTACTATTAGGCTTAGATATTCATAAGGCCTTTGATAGCGTCTCAAGGACATTGTTGGAAACAATAGTATCTAGATACGGATTTAGGGAGGAATTCCTATATGGATTTAAAGCCCTCTATAATAACCCAAAAATTGTAATAAAAATCCCAGGATGCAGTTCGGACTTCTTTACGCTATGGAGAGGCACTAGACAAGGATGCCCCCTCTCTCCACTATTATTTGCCTTAGCCTTAGAACCCCTCTACATAACTATCACCCAACACATTGGTCAATCCAACTTTAAATTATGTTTATATGCAGACAATGCACTACTTTTCCTCACTGACCCTTTAACATCTATCCCCAACCTTTTTAGCGAAATTTTTTAATATTTTGGGTATTAAGATCAACGTCACCAAATCATAGCTCTTACAATCAATTATAACTCCTCAGACCTAGACATCCTAAAGAAAAACTTCTCATTCATCTGGTCAAACAGCACTATTCTTTCCTTAGGTACCTACCTTTCCAACACTTACAATCATCTATTCCAGAAGAACTTTCCCAAGTTAATTACTAAAATTCGCAACACACTCAACATTTGGTCCACATATCACATTTCATTCCTAGGTACAATTGTTGCAATTAAGATGAACATTCTTCCAAAACTCCTTTACCTATTTAGATCAATCCCAATTTCTAGAACTTACATAGCTAAAATTCAATCCATAATAAACAAATTTATTTGGAATAATAAGACTTCCAGATATGGGAAAAAGGTTCTATATCAATCACATAGATCGGGAGGCTTGGGAGTTGCACAAATATGGCACTATTATAACAAACAGACTATACAAACAGCTCAATGGCATATCCCCAACTCTACAATACCTTGGTTAATTTTTGAGAAGGAATCAATCAAACCCTTCTACCTCCCAAGTCGGCTGTGGTCTTATTTGATCCCGCAACGCAATTGTCTCACAGATCTTAAAATTATGGAATAAATGCAAAAAAAGATTGGCCTTTGGTCGGCAATCCCCCATTGGGAGCATCCGTCCTCTGTGATCCAAGATTTACCTTAGCATACTCCTCTCCAACTTCCTTTCAATGGTGGTCTGATAATGATGTCACCAAATTACTAGATTTTTATAACTTGGGCAGATTTATCTCCTTTAACTCACTACGAAATACCAAAAATATCCCTACTAATGAACAGCAAAACCTTGAAAAGATAAAAGCATTCTATGAGACACATTACATCAGTCCTCCTAGCTCTCAATTATCCTAATTTGAACATATATGAACCCAAAAGGTAAAGGTCTAATTTCACTCATATATAATGAATTGAACTCAGTTACCCTTACAGAAAAACTTCCATATATGTTAAAATGGGAATCAGAGCTAAATACCCAAATATCTCTATTGGATTGGTCTCTATGTAGACAAACCTAAGAGATTGTACTAAATCCATGGCAATAAGAGAGACAGCAGTTAAGATCTTCACAAGATGGTATTATACACCTGCTCATCTAAATATACTCTATTCCCGGAAGTCTCTCCCAACTGCTTTAGAGGATGTGACTCCCCAGGTACCTTCTTACACATATTTTGGAGTTGTGATTAACTATCCCCCATCTGGAAGGAAGTAAACACCCTTATAAATAAGTTAGCAGGTAGGGAAATTACACTCACATATGTCAACTGTTTACTATTCCAAAAAGTACTTGATACACAACCTCCCCTTACACAACTTATCCACACAATATGTTAGCTACACATTGGACAATAGCTTTACATTAGAAAGATGCCCACGTACTAATCCCACAAATCATGGCAAGAATCGAAGAAATAAGACATGTATAAAAAATCTATCACGCAATAAAGTATACTGAGAAAACTTTCGATAAAAAATGGAACCTATGGTTCGCCTATAAAACTTCTTTAGATGCAAAGATTACATTGGTATTTTTAATTCTTTATTACCCTTACTCTTACCTACAGTGGTGTGAAAAAGTGTTTGCCCCCTTCCTCATTTCCTGTTCCTTTGCATGTTTGTCACACTTAAGTGTTTCGGAACATCAAACCAATTTAAACAATAGTCAAGGACAACACAAGTAAACACAAAATGCAATTTGTAAATGAAGGTGTTTATTATTAAAGGTGAAAAAAAATCCAAACCATCATGGCCCTGTATGAAAAAGTGATTGCCCCCCTTGTTAAAACATACTATAACTGTGGTTGTCCACACCTGAGTTCAATTTCTCTAGCCACACCCAGGCCTGATTATTGCCACACCTGTTCACAATCAAGGCATCACTTAAATAGGAGCTGCTTGACACAGTAAGGTCCACCAGAAGATCCTTAAAAGCTACACATCATGCCGAGACCCAAAGAAATTCAGGAACAATTGAGAAAGAAAGTAATTGAGATCTATCAGTCTGGAAAGGGTTATAAAGCCATTTCCAAAGCTTTGGGAATCCAGCGAACCACAGTGAGAGCCATTATCCACAAATGGCGAAGACATGGAACAGTGGTGAACCTTCCCAGGAGTGGCCGGCCGCCCAAAATTACCCCAAGAGCGCAGCGACGACTCATCCAAGAGGTCACAAAAGACCCCACAACAACGTCCAAGGAACTGCAGGCCTCACTTGCCTCAGTTAAGGTCAGCGTTCATGCCTCCACCATCAGGAAAAGACTGGGCAAAAATTGCCTGCATGGCAGAGTTCCAAGGAGAAAACCACTGCTGAGCAAAAAGAACATCAAAGCTCGTCTCAATTTCTCCACAACACATCTTGATGATCCCCAAGACTTTTGGGACAACATTCTGTGGACCGATGAGACAAAAGTGGAACTCTTTGGAAGGTGTGTGTCCAAGTATATCTGGCGTAGAAGGAACACTGCATTTCAGAAAAAGAACATTATACCAACAGTAAAATATGGTGGTGGTAGTGTGATGGTCTGGGGCTGTTTTGCTGCTTCAGGACCTGGAAGACTTGCCGTGATAAAAGGAACTATGAATTCTGCTGTCTACCAAGAGATCCTGAAGGAGAATGTCCGACCATCTGTTCGTGTACTCAAGCTGAAACGAACTTGGGTTCTGCAGCAGGACAATGATCCTAAACACACCAGCAAGTCCACCACCGAATGGCTGAAGAAAAACAAAATGAAGACTTTGGAGTGGCCTAGCCAAAGTCCTGACCTGAATCCTATTGAGATGTTGTGGTATGACCTTAAAAAGGCCGTTCATGCTCGAAAACCCTCTAATGTAACTGAATTAGGACAATTCTGCAAAGATGAGTGGGCCAAAATTCCTCCAGGACGCTGTAAAAGCCTCATTGCACGTTATCGCAAACGCTTGCTTGCAGTTGTTGCTACTCAGGGTGGCCCAACCAGTTATTAGGTTTAGGGGGCAATCACTTTTTCACACAGGGCCATGATGGTTTGGATTTTTTTTCACCTTTAATAATAAACACCTTCATTTACAAATTGCATTTTGTGTTTACTTGTGTTGTCCTTGACTATTGTTTAAATTGGTTTGATGTTCCGAGACACTTAAGTGTGACAAACATGCAAAGGAACAGGAAATGAGGAAGGGGGCAAACACTTTTTTACACCACTGTATATTAGATGCTCTTAATAATTTACACATTTTATTTCTCTTAGATTTTTTTAATTTCCTCTCATTTGATTTTACAATTTATATTTATTTTCTTATTCATTTCGTTTTTTAATTAGGTTTTTATTAAGTTCTTATTATGTCCAAACCCATATATTATACAAATAATCTTGAACCAACATGAAGCTTTGATAATACACATATGAAGAACATATTTTATATTATATCTATAACACATGTATGAAAGTCTATCCTTTTCAATGATTTATACATACATCTATATCATATTTAATTGACATCCTTTCATATGATTCATGTTTGTTTACAAACTTTTTATCGAAAAGATATTGTTATCAAAAAAAATAATAATGTTATAAACTTAAAAAAATAAAAATGTCTTCTTCTTTCCTGCTTCTTCCTCCTCCGGGCTTCTCCCGCTTCTTCCTCCTCCGGGCTTCTCCCACTTCTTCCTCCTCCGGGCTTCTCCCGCTTCTTCCGCCTCAGGGCTTCTCCCGCTTCATCCTACTCCGGGCTTCTCCTGCTACTTCCGCCTCCGGGCTTCTCCCGCCTTCTTCCTCCGGTCTTCTCCTTCTCCCGATTCTTTTTCCGTACTTCTTATTTCTCCTGTCTTCTTTGTCCGGTGTTCTTCTTCCTCTGCCGCCGCCTCTCCTCCGATGCTGTGTCCCCCTGATCTGTCAAGCATTTCTGAGATAACTATGGGGCGTGGCCATCAGATATCCATTCACATAGCCCGCAGACCCCGACAACCAATGACTAGGGTTGTCAGGAAGAGGCCCTTGTCCCCATCAACATGGGGGCAAGGTGCTTTAGGGTGGGCATGTTGAGGGAAGGTGTCCTGGTATGGTTCAGGAGGGGGGGAGGGGCGCTTGCTCCTTTCCTGACCTGCCGAGCTGCATGCTCGGATAAGGGTCTGGTATGGATTTTGGAGGGGACCCCATGCAATTTTTCTTTTCAATTTGGCGTGGGGGGCCTAGTATGGACCTGAGGAGGGGACCACACGCTGTTTTTGTTACACATTTTTTTTAAGCCGCAATTCTTTTTTTTACATTCAGCTGTCAGCGGGAAAGCCCGCTGACAACTGATGACTCATCGGTTGCTAATGACGCGGCAGCCAGCTTTCCGGCCCCCTCCTTAGCAACCAGCTATATACGTGTAAAAAGCTATATATATGTGTAAAAAAAAAACACAAACGCAAATCACAGTAAAAACTTGCCTTTTGGATGCGGGTCCTTTGAAGTCTATTACATGTAAAACTCATTCCCAGGTTAATTTGGTTGTCCGCAGGCTGGTCGGTAAGTAAGCCTGGAATTTTCCTTGGATTTTTCCTTTGCCTTTTTCTAATACTGCTTTAAGGCCAGGGTCACACGGGGACAGGATGCATAAGAGAAGGAGCAGCGTTCATTGGGGAAGGTGGAAGGTGGCGGTTGCATTTTGATGTCAAAGAATTTAAAGCGGAGGGCCACCCTAAAAAAAATGAAAAATTACTGTATATACTCGAGTATAAGCCGACCCGAATATAAGCCGAGGCACCTAATTTTGCTAAGTATAAGCCTAGGGTGAGAAATGCGCAGCTACTGTAAGTGGAAAAGAGGGTCAACAATGCCCATTTGCAGCCTCACTGTGCCTATTTGCATGCCATAGGTCCCCCAAACTTCAAACTCTGTAGTTAAGGGTTCCTAGATGCCCCCTAGCTGCAGCCAAAAGGGTCCCGAAATGACATTGCTGCAGATGGACACAGTTGATCGACTTTGGGGCCCTTTATCTCGGGGTCACTTGGTGTTAGGAACCCCATCTATGGGGCCCCAAAGTCAGGTCAGAAAATGTCAAGCACTTTTCTGCAGCAGAAAATAACATTTTGCGACCCCAATTTGGGGCCCCGTATCTCGGGGCCACTTGGTGCTAGGAACCCCAAATTTGGTATGCCAACCAAGTGGACCTAGCACTACAACATATCCAAAGATGGGGTTCCTAGCTACGGGGCCCCAAAGTCGGGTTGGAAAATGTCATTTTCTGCTGCAGAAAAGTGCTTGACTCGAGTATAAGCCGAGGGGGGCACTTTCATCACAAGAAAATGTGCTGAAAAACTCGACTCGAGTATATACGGTACATCAAAATGTTCCTAAAAATCTGAAAAAACAAACAAAAAGGAGAACATTTTTTTTTTTAACTTACCAGAAATGGCTGTTGCTAGGCAGATCGTTCTAATCTGCCACTTCCTACACCGCGGTGATCTTCAGTCTTCTCCTAGTGTTGTCTTCTGGGGAATGGGGCGTGCTGTGTTCTGGGAACTGTGTGTGTCCCAGAACACAGCCGGACATTCACAAAGCGTTGCGCGACTCGCACATGCACAGTAGGAAACGGGCAGTGAGGCTAAGTTTCCCTTAGTTGGAATGGCGGCGCTGGGACCCGGGAGCCAAGAGACGGGTCGGCCCAGGGCAGCCGACATCGCGGGTACCCTGGGCAGGTAAGTGTGCTTATTAAAAGTCAGTAGCTACAGTGTTTGTACCTGCTGACTTTAAAAAAAAAAAATAATTCAGCTGGACCTCCGCTTTAAATTTGTGAAGACTGATCCATCTGCCTTAAGGCCTGATTCACACCTATGAAGGTTGCAGTTTGCATATTACGGGTGCATTTTGCGTTTTTCGATACATGTTTTTAAACCATTGAAGTCTATGGAACCAAAGACCAGAAAAAAATGCATAGATGTTAACATGTGAGTTTTGCAGAAACAGAAAAGCACTAATAAATGCATAGGTGTGAACCAGGCCTAAACCAGCAGTGAACTCTTCATTGGGAGCGGCAGTATGTTTTATGAGCAATGATGGGAGGCAGTGAAAGGTCTGGTAAAGGTGCTGAATATTGGGCTACCGCAAAAAAGCAGCTTAAACTGCGCGTATATAATAGATCCACCTTAAACACACACCGCATCGACGGAACGTCTCCACAGGGCTGAACGTTGCACATTATTGCACGTCCTTAATTAAATGGGCATTGTCATGTACTGTAGGAGGATGGCTCAGACTGCTGTCTAATCGCACTGACAAGTCAACCAGTGAACTTCCAGCGCCTCTACGGGAGGCTGAGATGTCTGGCTGGAGGGTCACCACTCTTCCTTTTAATTACTGGCAAACAAGACCCAGGTTCAGATTCATATCGGGGATACATGTGGGATTGTAATCGCTAGTTAGTACCAGATTTAACTCATTGCTGACAGCTGAGTCATTGGCTCTACATTGGTGTCAGTTGTTCAGAAGGGATTGAGGCTGGGTTCACACCTATGCAAATTGGAGGTGGGTTTTCCCGCCTCCAATTCACATAGCAGGAGAATGTGACCGGCTCTCTATGGAACCGGTTCACATATCTACGGGGCGGCTGCGGAGCGCACTGCACAGAAACATTGTGCGTCTTTGGCTCCGTTTTAGGGCTGAATTCAGGCAACAATTCAGCGTTTCATGTGCTATTCACAGCCGGTTCCAGTGTGAACCCAGCCTCAGGGCCAGATCACACCAGTATGCACATACGCATTTTTGCACATTCCCACGTGGTGCGTTATTGACAGCTCATTCATTTCAATGAGCTGTCAAACATTATTATTATTATAATACAGGATTTATATAGCTTCAACAGTTTGTGCAGCACTTTACAATATAAAGGGAGACAAAACGGCAACAATACAAAATAAGGATGAGCTCAGGCGTGTTCGCACACCCCACGTGCAGAGCCCGCCAGGAAGTCGTCACTGCGCTAATCACAGGCAGTGAGACATTTCCCGATCTCTGCAGCCGCGCATCGGGACAATGTCTCACTGCTTGTGATTAGCGCAGCGCAGTGACGACTTCCTGGCGGGCTCTGCACGTGGGGTGGGCGAACACGCTCCTTAATACAAATCAATACAAGAGGGTTAGGAGGGCGTGTCGCACCAAACTGCATGGTGTTTGCACTATATCCCTCTTTGCAGTACTGCTGCCGGAATGTGACAGGGGGAATAGTTTACGCTGCAGGTAAGAAGCAAAGCATAGCGACTGCGACGTATGAACACCCATGTTTGCTGCCTTTGCAGCCTAAGGGGGGAGGGGTGGGTGCGCTGAAAAAGCGACTCAAACAGGGGTTTTTAACCCCCCCCCCTAAACAAGCCATAAGGGGTCAATTTATTCTGGCATTCACCAAATATACACGTAGGTGCATGTGTTTTGAAATGACAATGATCGATCTGCTACGAGCTCTTTCAGACAGGCAGTAATGCTTATCACACTCTGAAAAATAATTTACAGTGGATTGTTTTTCAGAGAGCGGTACAGCATTGGCTGGCAAGTGATCAGGAGGCGCCATTGCTGCCTTCTGAAGTATGATTTTATTGTATTGTTTTTTTGCCTAGCACCAATTTTATATTGAGGGATTGGACTGCAACTGTGAGGCAAGGGTTTGGCTCGCGGAATTAAAATTGCTGCGTCCGCAGCATGTGTAAAGCCGTGCCAGACTGTAATGAATTATGACTGTAAAACCACATCTGAGCCCCCTGTTTTTAAACCCTCCCCCAGCTACCAGTGTGAAAGAGCCCAACCAGAAGGCTACATTCACATCTGTGCTGTTTCTAAACACGGTACAAAACACACAAAAAAGTGCATTTTGCCACACGTTTTGCAAACACACTGCAATCGTGGCTTGTGCTTGTGGTGCCATTAATTGTTATGCCCCGTACACACCGTCGGAAAATCCGACCACAAAATCCATCGGATTTTGTCCGTCGGATTTAGTCCGACACTGGTGTTGCATACACACGGTGGGACAAAGTTGTCGGAAAATCCGATCATTCTGAACGTGGTGACGTTTGTTGCGTACGACGGGACTACGTAGAGGCTAGTAGCCAATAGCTTTGGTCTTGTAATGTGATCTGAGCATGCGTGGCACTTTGTCCGTCGGAATTCGCTACACACGATCGGAATTGGTGTGATCAGACTTTGTTGTCGGAAATTTTT
This sequence comes from Lithobates sylvaticus, assembly GCA_028564925.1. Lineage (NCBI taxonomy): Eukaryota > Metazoa > Chordata > Amphibia > Anura > Ranidae > Lithobates > Lithobates sylvaticus. Next base: position 247,184,716 of record CM053032.1, read on the forward strand.
TAGAGCAGGAGATACAACTTTGTCCGTCGGACAATCCGATGGAAAATGTCCGATGGTGCCTACACACGGTCGGAATTTACGACAACATTGTCCGATAGGACAGAATCCATCGGAAAATCAGACCGTGTGTATGGGGCTTTACGGCCACCCCAAGTGCGGGTAGCAGACATGTGTTTTGCTGTGCGACAAAAAGCACTACAAACATGCCAATACGTGCACTGAAAAAACGCTGTTCGGTGTGGGTAGTGCAACCTAAGTCAATGGGCTGCCCTAGACGCGACACATGTGACAAAAAAAGTGAGATGGAACACGAGTTTCTGCTACACCCAAGTGTGAGTGCAGCCTAATGCCCCGTACACACGAGCGGATTTTCCGTTGGAAAAATCTTGGATGGTTTCTCCAACAGAATTCCGCTCAAGCTTGGCTTGCATACACACGGTCACACAAAAGTTTGCTGAACTTTCGACTGTCAAGAACACAGTGACGTACAACACTACGACGAGCCTATAAAATGAAGTTCAATGCTTCTGAGCATGCGTTGAATTGTTTCCGAGCATGCGTAGGAATTTTGCGCGTCGGAATTGCTACAGACGATCGAAATTTCCAATCTGAACTTTTTTCCGACCGAAAAATTGAGAATCTGCTCTCAATCTTTTGAATTCCGCCAGCAAAAGTCTGATGGAGCATACACACGGTCGGAATTTCCGACCAAAAGCTCTCATCGGACTTTTGCTGGAGGAATTTCCGATCGTGTGTACGCCCTTGTTCACATTGGTAAAGCTTTAAAAATCGTGTTAATGCCACCCCAAGCGTGGGTGACAGATGTGTATTATGCTGTGTGTCAAAAATCACTACAAACACACCAAAACACGCACTGAAAAAACTGTGCTGCCCTAGGCGCAAAAAAAAAAAGTGAGCTGGAACGTGAGTTTCCGTTACACTCAAGTGTGAATGCAGCCTGAGCCCTGGTTCACATCAGTGCGATTTCAAAGCCGCAGATCAGTGCAATTTGGACCTCCCAGTTTCATTGCAGCTTGCGACTTCATTTAACAGAATTAAATGCAAACCGCAATGAAATTTAAAAAAAAATTGTGCAGGGATCTTTTTCAAAGTCGCTGCGACTTGGGTCGCAGCAATATGAACAGTTCCATTGCCAGCAATGGGGTGCGACTCAACATGTGATTTTGAACTGTCAAATCGCATGACAAATCGCTGTGGTGTGAACGAGGGATAAATGTTGGTCAACATCCTATATATAAACACTTTATAAACATTTTAGAAATATGTCCCTAAGCCCTTGTCCACACTGAACACGGCTTTTGAAATCGTGCAACTTCACCTGAAGCACCGACTTCGGGTTGCGACTGGAGAGACAACTTTGAGGCTTGATGCACTGATGTCTATAGAAGTCGGCGTCGCATCGGCTGGAACGGTGCCATTGCTGGCAATAAGCTGCGACTTGTCATGAAATTTGACCTGTCAAAACGCAATGACAAATCGCCTCAATGTGAATGAGGGCTAAACGTCATTCAGTTTCACAGCCTCTCTTCTTTTGTATTTACCGGTATTTTATAACTTTTTTTTAAATTATATTTTTATATTCTTTTTATATATATATATATATATATATATATATATATATACACAGTGTATACGTGTGTGTGTGTATGTGTATATATATATATATATATATATATATATATAAAAAATATAATAAACATATATAAATATTTTATAAATATGTCCCTAAGCCCTCGTCCACACTGAACACAGCTTTTAAAATTGTGCAACTTCACCTGGAGCCACGACTTTGGGTGCGACTGGAGAGACATCTTCATCCACAGATGTCTATAGAAGTCTGAGATCGGCAAAAGTAGCGCAGGAACTACTTTTGAAAAATATATATATATTTATTATTATTTTATCATTATTATTTATTTTATTTTTTATGTACATTACAGGAATATATTTTTATGTACAGTGCTTCTGCTAAGGAGTAGTCAGGTTGAGCCCTATGGGAATTCAGGTTGGGGATTCAGTGAATTAGATGATCCTCCTGACCTGTAACTTGGATGTGTCAGTATATAAAGGGATGAGTTGGAATCCCTGCCCGCTCATTAAGCGTGTTCAGCAGCATCAGCAGCCAGACTGCGCCTAGTTGTGATCAGCTTTGTATCTGGTAGCGTTCAGTCAGCTCCATGCAGTAGTCACATAATGATGATGGTGTGGATGTAGCCGGTGTGTGTGTGTGTGTAGTTATTCGGCTGGGGGGGTGACACGAGGAGGACTGTGCATGTGTCAGGGGAGGGCTGTGTCTCTGGGACAGGAGGAGGACTCGCTGCGAAGGCTGCTTGGCTGACGACCAACGTGATTCGTGCCATTGATGCGTGGACACCGGTGTGACCGGACATTGATGCCTGTGTGGAAATTAGTGGCTCGGGGCTGAAGATTCTCAGGCTGAACTGAACAGCAGAGAGGAGCTCCTACAGCTCCCCCCCAGCTTATCCTCACCCTCCACATCTACTGTCTGCAAGCCTCAAGATGAACACCAATGACCCCAAGGAGTACCTGACCAGGAGGGAGATACCCCAGCTTTTCGAGGTAAGGAGAGCACCCATGTGACCACGCACAGCCCGCCACGCAACATAAGGGTTAACAATCAAACCATCCTTGATTGTTCATTGTGTTTTTTTGTTTGTTTTTTTTTCAACTAAAGAAAGCCAAATCTGGACGCTATGGTTCACCACATCCTGGATTTCTTAAATACATCACATTGTGCTAACTGACCCTATTGGGTATCATGTGTTATAACCCTGTAGGTGCAAGTTTAACATGTACATATGTATTTATTTATTTATTACAGGCATTTATGTAATATTGATTGTTTACGCAGTGCTTTACATACTGTACATTCACCTCCGTCCCTGTTCTCAAGAAGCTTACACTCTAAGGTCCCTATCTCGCATGCATACACACACATACTAGGGCTAATTTGAACAGGAGCCAACCTACCAGCATGTCCTTGAAGTGTGGGAGGAAACATGCAAACTCCATGCAGATAGTGTCCTGGCTACGATTTGAATCAAGGACCCAAGTGCTGCAAGGCAGATGTGCTAAACACTAAGCCACTATGTGGCCAATAAGCCACCAATATATCCAGAAAAAAAAAGACAGATCCCCTCACACAAGCGATGTGGATGCAGGGATCTCCCCCCAAATGCGATATTGTAGTCTGACAGCGGGGACGCCACCTGTCAGAATACATTCATCAGCGCTGCAGCCATTGACTGCAAGCGCTGATCAAATTCAGATTTTTTCAGGGAGCACCGTTCAACAGATACTGGTCTAACGACTGGCTTGTGTTGAACAGACGGGTACACACGAACCGAAATTCGTCCAGCTCGTGCTGAATTTCGATACGTGTACACCCAACTTTAGTCAAAGTATAGAGGAAGTCTATGGACTGTGTGCCATTCTTGAGGTTAATTCTCTAGGCATCTAAAGCAGCCTTTTTCAAATTCCTTTATTTATTTATTTATTTATTTTTATTTCTTAATCTAGGAACCCTTGAAAAAACTTTCTGGTCTCAGGGAACTCATTGGTAGTAAGTGGGAAGAATGATCCTTACATTGGTGGTCAGTGGGAAGAATGTTCCTTACATTGGTGGTCAGTGGAAAGAATGGTGGTTATTTGGGAAGAATGTTCCTTACATTGGTGGTCAGTGGAAAGAATGTTCCTTACATTGGTGGTCAGTGGAAAGAATGCCCCTTACATTGGTGGTCAGTGGAAAGAATTTCCCTTACATTGGTGGTCAGTGGGAAGAATGTTCCTTACATTGGTGGTCAGTGGAAAAAATGCCCCTTACGTTGGTAGATAGTGGAAAGAATGCCCCTTACATTGGTAGTCAAGAGGAAGAAAGCTCCTAACATTGGTGGTTATTTGGGAAGAATGTTCCTTACATTGGTGGTCAGTGGAAAGAATGCCCCTTACATTGGTGGTCAGTGGAAAGAATGCCCCTTACGTTGGTAGATAGTGGAAAGAATGCCCCTTACATTGGTAGTCAAGAGGAAGAATGCCCCTTACATTGGTGGTCAGTGGAAAGAATGCCCCTAACATTGGTAGTCAAGAGGAAGAAAGCTCCTTACATTGGTGGTCCTTGCAAAGAATCCCTACTTTCGGATAGCTAAAAAGATCATTTACTTATGGTTACTTATCTGAGAAGCAGAAATTGCTCATTGTTCAAGGAACCCCTAGCAACCTCTAGAGGAACTCTAGGATTCCATTAGTCAAGAAAGGCTGATTTAGCCCCCGTACACACGGTCGGAAATTCCGACCACAAAATCCGTCGGATTTTTTCCGACACTGGTGTTGCATACACACGGTCGGACAAAGTTGTCGGAATATCCGATCATTCTGAACGTGGTGACGTTCGTTGTGTACGACAGAACTACGTAGAGGCTAGTAGCCAATAGCTTTGGTCTTGTAATTTGATCTGAGCATGCGTGGCACTTTGTCCGTCGGAATTCTCTACACGCGATTGGAAAAAGTCCGATCGGATTTTGTTATCGGAAAATTTGAGAGCAGGACGGAAAAAGTCAGATGGAGCCCATGCACGGGCGGATTTTCTGACAACATGGTCTTATCGGACATTTTCCGTCTGAATTTACGGCCGTGTGTACGGGGCATTAGAGTTTCACATAAATGATTGTACCTGTACCCAAAAACATTCCCTTCGCTAGTGAGTCAAGAAAAAGGCTTACAGGATCAGATAATGCTGCATTGTATTGTATGCAATTGTTGGATCATTCTGTGATATCAAAACAGACATGTGAATAGATTGACATAGATTTATGACAATAAATTCCTGACCCCAACAATTGATTTCTTTAGCTACGTCCGTCTGCTGTAAGGATCATTTGTTACTAAAAATGTTCATAATTCACACATGACTTGACTTGTAGCTACGTTCCTTCATTCTCCTGTATCTGGGGTAGCCTTGCTGTGCCACCTAATGACACAATGTAGCAACGTAACTGATTCTTTCTCATCTGCTCTAACCTTGCCCAGAAAAACAGTGATGGCATTTCTTTTAATAAATTGCAGTTGCCCATCACAACAAGTAAAGACGGCATTGATTACTCTGACCTAAAGGAATGAAAGGTGGAAGCAGAATTGTGGATTGTTATATGTAACGGAGCAATTTAAATAAATGGTTATCACTAAGACCCGAGTGTCATCCTTTCTTGTCAATTGCTGGAAGATCCCAACCATTATAACTTATTACAAAATGTCAATTCTTATTCTGCCAGTTGACTTCACACTGTATACCAGGATCAAAGCATTTATAAATTGGGGCTAATTTGCACCACACAGCCCGGGTTACATAGAAATATAGAAAAGTGACGCCAGAAAAAGTCCATTGAGTCAATATTTTTTTTATTTTTTAATAATTTTTTTGCACCTGCAAGGTAAAGGCATTGGGGGTTATTTACTAAAGGAAAATCCACTTTGCACTGCAAGTGCACTTGGAAGTAAAGTCGCTGTAGATCCGAGGGGGACATGCAAGGAAAATAAAAAAACAGCATTTTAGCTTGCACATGATTGGATGATAAAATCAGCAGAGCTTCCCCTCATTTCAGATCTACCCCTTTAGATTTAGAGCGACTGCACTTTCAAGTGCACTTGCAGTGCAAAGTGGATTTGCCTTTTGTAAATAACCCCCATAATGTGCTTGTATGTATCGCATACTAGCGCATTGGGGTTGATTTACTAAGTAGAAATCCACTTTGCACTTCAAGTACACTGGAAAGATCTTGCTGTAGATCACTGTAGATCTGAGGGGAAGATCTGAAATGAGGGGAAGCTCTGCTGATTTTATCACCCAATCATGTGCAAGCTAAAATGCTGTTTTTTTTATTTATCTTGCATGTCCCTCTCGGATCTACAGCGACTGCACTTCCAAATGCACTTTCAGTGCACTTTCAAGTGCATTTGCAGTGCACTTGTAGTGCAAAGTGGATTTGTTCAAGGAACCCCTGGCACAGCTGGAAGTGTGCCAGGAATGCATGGTCAGTGTACATTCAATAGAAAACAGCTAACAGGCAGGTAAGTTTGTGTTCTTGCAGGGGAGACATAGCCTGCCTGCTTGCAGTTTACTAAAAGTTAGGTTAAGTTCCACTTTCATGTCATTCTAAGGGTTATTTTACATTTTTTTTAAATCCGCAGCTTTCATTAAAATAACACCTGGTGCTCCAGACTTGAAAGTCCATATTCAACTACTATGTTTCCCCGAAAATAAGCCTGGGTCTTATATCAATTTTGGCAACCAAAGACACAGTAGGGCTTATTTTCAGGTAGGTCTTACCATGTAATTATTATTATTTAAGGTACTTGTATAGCGCCTTCAATTTACGCAGCGATTATTCATATACATTCACATTGGTCCCTACCCTCAAGGAGCTTACAATCTAAGGTCCCTAACTCACATTCATATACTAGGGACAATTTTGAACAGAAGCCAATTAACCTACCAGCTGGTCTTTGGAGTGTGGGAGGAACTGTCGGAGTACCTGGATGAAACCCACGCAGGCACAGGGAGAACATGCAAACTCCAGGTAGGGAGTGTCGTGGTTGGGATTTGAACCCGCGACCCTTTTTACTGCTAGGTGAGAGTGCTACCCACTACACCACTGTGCTGCCGTAATGTGCCATGTCTTCTCTCCGGCTCTCTCCCTGCCTGACAGGAATCCCCAGTGTGAACTGAGTTAACAAGCTTGTAAAATCCTATAATCCACTCTATTACAGTAGTATGTAATGTACAATGTGTGTGTTTCTGTAATATACTTGTGGCAAATACCTTCGTTATAGCGCCACTCTGGGCTTCCGTGACCCGCCTGAGTTCTTTTCCCCGCTCTGAGCACTGCAGGGGGGGGGGGGGAGATCTCCCGCTGACAGCTGGGAGAAGAGGAGGAGAGCAGCAGGAGGTAAGCTGAGTGCCGAGCAGCGCAGTACCAAAGGTATTTGGCACAACTATATTACAGAAACACACACATTGTACAATATATACTACTGTAATAGAGTGTATTATAGGATTTTACAAGCATTTAAAACTAGGGCTTATTTTCCAGGAGGGCTGCAACATAAGCCCTACCCCGAAAATAACGATATGTCTTATTTTCGGGGGAAACGCGGTACTTCCTCTTACAGGATGACAACTATTTCCTAGTTTCTTTCCTACAAAAATCTTTTTTTTTTAAAGTCAGCAGCTACAAAGACTGTAGCTGCTGACTTTTAATAAGCACACTTACCTATCCAGGGTGCCCACGATGTCGGCCGGATGTCGGGTTCCAGAGCCACCATTCCAACTAAGGGAAACAGGCAGTGGAGCCTTGCGGCCTCACTGCCCATTTCCTACTGTGCATGCGCTTTGTGAATGGCCGGCTGTGTTCTGCCCCATTCCCCAGAAGACAACGCTAGGAGAAGACTGAAGATCACCACGGTGTAGGAAGTGGCAGATTAGGACGATCTGCCTAGCAACAGCCATTTCTGGTAAGTTAAATGTTAAAAGTGTTTCTCCTTTTTGTTTTTTTTCAGATTTTTAGGAACATTTTGATGTACCGTATATACTCGAGTATAAGCCGAGTTTTTCAGCACATTTTCTTGTGCTGAAAGTGCCCCCCTCTGCTTATACTGGAGTCAAGCACTTTTCTGCAGCAGAAAATGACATTTTCCGACCTGACTTTGGGGCCCCGTAGCTAGGAACCCCATCTTTGGATATGTTGTAGTGCTAGGTCCACTTGGTTGGCATACCAAATTTGGGGTTCCTAGCACCAAATGGCCCAGAGATACGGGGCCCCAAAGTGGGGTCGCAAAATGTCATTTTCTGCTGCAGAAAAGTGCTTGACATTTTCTGACCTGAATTTGGGGCCCCGTATCTCGGGGAAACTTGGTGCTAGGAACCCCAAATTTGGTATTCAAACCCAGTGGAGCTAACACTACAACATATCCAAAGATGGGGTTCCTAACACTAAGTGACCCCGAGATAAAGGGCCCCAAATTCGGTCAACTGTGTCCATCTGCAGCAATGTCATTTCGGGACCCTTTGGGTCCAGAGACCCCAAATTTTGGCTGCAGCTAGGGGGAATCTGGGAACCCTTAACTACAGAGTTTAAAGTTTGGGGGACCTATGACTACAAATGGGCACAGTGAGGCATGCAAATGGGCACAGTGAGGCTGCAAATGGGCATTGTTGACCCTCTTTTCCACTTATGCCGCGTACACACGAAGGGACTATCCCGCGGGATTGTCCGCGGGACTCAAGTCCACCGGACAATCCCCTCGTGTGTGGGCGCCGGCGGACTTTTTGGCGCCAAGTCTAGGTTTTGTTTTAAAATTGTCCGCTGGACTTGGCAGTCCGGCGGACAATCCCGCCGTTAGTAGGCTAGTCCGCCGGACTTTTGAAATGAACGGACTTGCCGCTCATTGGAAAGTCCGCGGGCTTTTTCCAGCGGATTGTCCGCCGGAGAAGTCCGGGCGTATGTGGGCAAGTCACACGCTCGGAAGTCCGGGCGTGTGTGGGGAAGTCCCGCCGGACTAGGTCCGACGGACAATCCGCCGGACTAGGTCCGGCGGACAAAGTCCGAACGTGTGTACGTGTACGTGTGTACGCGGCATTACAGTAGCTACGCATTTCTCACCCTAGGCTTATACTCGAGTCAATAAGTTTTCCCAGTTGTTTGTGGTAAAATTAGGTGCCTAGGCTTATATTCGGGTCGGCTTATACTCGAGTATATACAGTAATTTTTTTTTTTTTTTTTTTTTAAATTTAAATTCTGTGACATCAAAATGCAACCGTCACCTTCCACCTTCCCCAATGAACGCTGCTCCTTCTCTTATGCATCCTGTCCCCGTGTGACCCTGGCCTTAAAGCAGTATTAGAAAAAGGCCAAGGAAAAATCCAATGAAAAAATTCCAGAATTACCGACCAGCCTGCGGACAACCAAATTAACCTGTCTAACAGTATGTGTTAAAAACAGGGGTTAAGGCTCGATTCACACTAATGCATTTTTTTTTTTATGCATTTTGCAGAAATGCAGGGAATTTTTTTAACATGGATTCCTATGGAACACGTTCCTATCAATGCATTTTTGTGCCTATGCATTTTTGAAAATGGTTGGGGACTTTTTCTACTGCAAAATGCAGAGTAATGTAATAGTAATGTAATAGGCTTCAAAGGACCCGCATCTAAAAGGCAAGTACCAAGTTTTTACCGCGATTTGCGTTTTGTGTTTTTTTTTTACATTGTATATAGCTGGTTGCTAAGGAGGGGGCCGGAAAGCTGGCTGCCGCGTCTTTACCAACCGATGAGTCATCAGCTGTCAGCGGGCTTTCCCGCTGACAGCTGAATGTAAAAAAAAAAGAATTGCCGGCTTAAAAAAAATTGTGTAACAAAAACAGCGTGTGGTCCCCTCCCCAGGTTCATACTAGGCCCTCCCCACGCCAAATTGAAAAGAAAAATTGCATGGGGTCCCCTCCAAAATCCATACCAGACCCTTATCCGAGCATGCAGCTCGGCAGGTCAGGAAAGGAGCAAGCGCCCCTCCCCCCTCCTGAACCATACCAGGATACATGCCCTCAACATGCCCACCCTAAAGCACCTTGCCCCCTTCCCGACAACATTGGTTGTCGGGGTCTGCAGGCTATGTGAATGGATATCGGGTACATCATACCCCTACCCACTCACCAAAAAAAAGTAGTGTAGTGTGACAAAAGACAATAAACAGTTTTTGACAAGTCCTTAAAAAATAAAGTGTCTTCTTCTTCCCCGCTTCTTCCTCCTCCGGGCTTCTCCTGCTTCTTCCTCTGGTCTTCCCCTTCTTCCTCCAGTCTTCTCCTTCTTCCTCCGGTCTTCTCATTCTTCCTCCGGTCTTCTTCTTCTCCAGCTTCTTCCTCCGGTCTTCTCCTTCTCCTGCTTCTTCTTCTGGTCTTCTTCTTTCTCCTGTCTTCTTTGTCCGGTGTTCTTCGTCCTCCGCCGACGACCGTCCTCTGATGCTGCATCCCGCAGATCTGTCCGCGCCGATGTCAAGTATTTATTAGTTAACTATGGGGCGTGGCCATCGGATGATGCCATCTGGAGACCCACTCCTTGGGACTTCACCGCCCGGGGCATGATGGGTATGTGACGTTGCGAGGGGATGGGGCCTCCAAATTATGTCATCTGATGGTCACGCCCCATAGTTATCTCAGAAATGCTTGACAGATCAGGGGAACACAGCATCGGAGGAGAGGCGGCGGTGGAGGAAGAAGAACACCGGACAAAGAAGACAGGAGAAAGAAGAAGTACGGAAAAAGAAGCGGGAGAAGGAGAAGACCGGAGGAAGAAGCGGGAGAAGCCCGGAGGAGGAAGAAGCAGGAGAAGCCCGGAGGAGGAAGAAGCAGGAGAAGTCCGGAGGAGGATGAAGCGGGAGAAGCCTGGAGGAGGAAGAAGCAGGGAAGAAGACATTTTTTTTTTTTTTTTTATAAGTTTATAACATTATTATTTTTTTTAATTACAAACTTTTTATTGAAAAGATATTGTTAACAAACATGAATCATATGAAAGGATGTCAATTAAATATGATATAGATTTATGTATAAATCATTGAAAAGGATAGACTTTCATACATGTGTTTATAGATATAATATAAAATATGTTCTTCATATGTGTATTATCAAAGCTTCATGTTGGTTCAAGATTATTTGTATAATATATGAGTTTGGACATAATAAGAACTTAATAAGAACCTAATTAAAAAACGAAATTAATAAGAAAATAAATATAAATTGTAAAACCAAATGAGAGGAAAATAAAAAAGTCTAAGAGAAAAGAAATGTGTAAATTATTAAGAGCATCTAATATAGGTAAGAGTAAGGGTAATAAAGAATTAAAAATACCAATGTAATCTTTGCATCTAAAGAAGTTTTATAGATGAACCATAGGTTCCATTTTTTTATCTAACGTTTTCTCAGTATACTTTATTGCGTGATAGATTTTTTCTACATGTCTTATTTCTTCGAATCTTACCATGATTTGTGGGATTAGTACGTGGGCATCTTTCTAATGTAAAGCTTTTGTCCAATGTGTAGTTAAACATATTGTTTGGATCAGTTGTGTAAGAGGAGGTTGTGTATCAAGTACTTTTTGGAATAGTAAACAGTTGACATATGTGAGTGTAATTTCCCTACCTGCTAACTTATTTATAAGGGTATTTACTTCCTTCCAGATGGGGGATAGTTAATCACAACTCCGAAATATGTGTAAGAAGGTACCTGGGGAGTCACATCCTCTAAAGCAGTTGGGAGAGACTTCCGGGAATAGAGTATATTTAGATGAGCAGGTGTATAATACCATCTTGTGAAGATCTGCTGTCTCTCTTATTGCCATGGATTTAGTACAATCTCTTAGGTTTGTCTACATAGAGGACCAATCCAATAGCGATATTTGGGTATTTAGTTCTGATTCCCATTTCAACATATATGGAAGTTTTTCTGTAAGGGTAACTGAGTTCAATTCATTATATATGAGTGAAATTAGACCTTTACCTCTTGGGTTCATATATGTTCAAATTAGGATAATTGAGAGCTAGGAGGATTGATGTAATGTGTCTCATAGAATGCTTTTATCTTTTCAAAGTTTTGCTGTTCATTAGTAGGGATATTTTTGGTATTTCGTAGTGAGTTAAAGGAGATAAATCTGCCCAAGTCATAAAAATCTAGTAATTTGGTGACATCATTATCAGACCACCATTGAAAGGAAGTTGGAGAGGAGTATGCTAAGGTAAATCTTGGATCACCAAAGACGGATGCTCCTAATGGGGGATTGGCGACCAAAGGCCAATCTTTTTTTGCATTTATTCCATAATTTTAAGATCTACGTTTTGTTGTGGGATGAAATATGGTGCAAGGGAATAGCATAAGACCACAGCCGACTTGGGAGGTAGAAGGGTTTGATTGATTCCTTCTCAAAAATTAACCAAGGTATTGTAGAGTTGGGGATATGCCATTGAGCTGTTTGTATAGTCTGTTTGTTATAATAGTGCCATATTTGTGCAACTCCCAAGCCTCCCGATCTATGTGATTGATATAGAACATTTTCCCCATATCTGGAAGTCTTATTATTCCAAATAAATTAGTTTATAATGGATTGAATTTTAGCTATGTAAGTTTTAGAAATTGTGATTGATCTAAATAGGTAAAGGAGTTTTGGAAGAATGTTCATCTTAATTGCAACAATTGTACCTAGTAATGAAATGTGATATGTGGACCAGATGTTGAGTGTGTTGCGAATTTTAGTGATTAACTTGGGAAAGTTCTTCTGGAATAGATGATCGTAAGTGTTGGAAAGGTAGGTACATAAGTAAGGAATAGTGTTGTTTGACCAGATGAATGAGAAGTTTTTCTTTTAGGATGTCTAGGTCTGAGGAGTTATAATTGATTGGAAGAGCAATTGATTTTTTGACGTTGATCTAAAGACCCAAAATATTTTCAAATTTCGCTAAAAAGGTTGGGGATAGATGTTAAAGGGTCACTGAGGAAAAGTAGTGCATCGTCTGCATATAAACATAATTTAAAGTTGGATTGACCAATGTGTTGGGTGCTGCTTATGGAGAGGGGTTCTAAGGCTAAGGCAAATAATAGTGGAGAGAGGGGGCATCCTTGTCTAGTGCCTCTCCATAGCGTAAAGAAGTCCGAACTGCATCCTGGGATTTTTATTCAAATTTTTGGGTTATTATAGAGAGCTTTAAACCAATATAGGAATTCCTCCCTAAATCCGTATCTAGATACTATTGCTTCCAAAAATGTCCTTGAGACGCTATCAAAGGCCTTATGAATATCTAAGCCTAATAGTAATACTTTACTGGAAAATTTTGCAGCATCCTGTATGATATTTGTAGCTAATCTAATGTTATCTGTAATCTGGCGATTAGGGATGAAACCTGATTGGTTAGGGGATATTCATTTAGAAATGGTAGTAGCAAAGAAGAAGACATTTTTTTTATTTTCGGCAGCTAGCGGGGTGCTTTTAACATAATAATAGAATAAAGGGTTAAACGCGCCCGCAAAGCACTGCTACCGAGGCGCTTTGTAGGTGCTTTGGCGGCTCTGCCCATTGATTTCATACACTGCTCCTAAAGCGCCCCAAAGATGCTGCTTGCAGAACTTTTTTTAACGTCCTGCCAGCACAGCGCCCCAGTGTAAAAGCACTCGGGCTTTCACACTGGGACTGCAGATGAGGCATTTTTCAGGCACTTTACAGGCGCTATTTTTAGCGCTAAAGTGCCTGAAAAACGCCTTCAGTGTGAAAGGGTCAAACTAAACCAAAACACCTGAAGCTGTAAAATGCTTGTAATAGACTTCTAAAAACACATTAAAAGCGCTTGTAAAAGGCTGCAAAAACGCTTAAAAAAGCGCCAGTAAATCTCTACGCTTAGGTGCGAATGGAGCCTAAATCTATCTCTCCTCTGAAGCCCGATCCGTGCTTGGATCGCAATTCAGAGGTGATTGATAGGCCATGAGGAGGCAATGTCACTCCTTCTCACCACCTGTCCTAACCCTCTTTTTGCTGACAAATTCACCACAACCACGTGCAATGCACTCGACACATTTGTGGCGTTTCCCTGTTCACCTGAATGTGATGCCAGGCAGATTTTGCCTCGGGCGTGAAGCGAAGCATCGTGGCTGCACCATGTAAACAACTTACTTTATTTCTAGCTTCCCCAGTAGCCCGCACTCTCCTGCTGTGTCCAACACTCCTGGGATAGGGACAAACCCTCGACATCTTCATGTATAATGCAGAACCATTACGTTGGAGGAGCTTTTTAAAGGACCGGTCTTACAATGAGAAGAAAGCCTGTGGAAGAGAAGAATAAGATAAGTATTTCACCTTAATCCTGTCTCCCTAGACAAATGAGCATTAATCCTCAATGTAAGGGTAACATCTCCTGCCAGGAGTCCAGCTTTTTGGTGTATACCAGCTTCTGAGGAACAGAGAGGGGTACACACAAAGAAATTTGTCCGGTTCCTGCTGAACCAGAAGAATTTCAGTACAAATTTACCCTGCTTTAGTCATTAACAATGACCATAATATAGTAATATTTCACTTGGTGTTCAGTAGTGTTGGACAAGGGCATTACACATATTTGATCTATAGGAAAACAAAGTTTACACAACTCAGAAACACTTAAGCCGGCCATAGATGGTTCAAATTTGCTGAACCGGCCGAGATTCCAACCATGTATGGACAGGCTCAATCGATCAACTTGGGTAAACCAGCCTGTCGGATTTTACATGCGATTATTACTAGCGTAACAGAAAAAAGCTGCGCTATGTGTACTGTGATAGTACAATAACTAATAATCAAACGTTCAATTTCAAATGAAATAAAAAACATATAAACAACAAAGTTCAGTGAAGTCCATAAGGAAGTGTCCAATGGTGATAAGTGAATATATGAAGACAAACGTGAACACCAAAAAACTGTGATCCACCACCACACGGATATTGCGCTTACCAGAGGGCAAGCTATAAGGAGCCTGTAGGATTATGATATCCCGGTGTCACATCAGCCACGAGAACTCCACACACCAACTTTGGAATAGCCAATATCAAACTGTAACCTCAGGATGGATCAAATTGATGTCCCCTTTCTTCAGCCCCACCTCGGAGAGATCCCAGGAAGTACCAGGAACAATAGCCTCAAATTAAGCCTCAGTACAGATTCATAGGGAAAGAAGGAGAAACTCCCATAGTGTAAATCCGTAAGATTATTTTAATAAAAAGAAGTAAAAGTTACACTTACACAATGACAGTATAATCAGGCATCGAATAAAAACGTTGTCGCCGGCCGGCTTGCATGCACCCATTCACAACAGGTCGCGATGAAGTCAGCGCGTCAACCTCCCTACGCACGTTTCGTCTAGAGCTGACGTCGTCTGGGGAACGTTCTGCCTAGTGACAGGACACTGATCGTCTGCTCCCTCTCATGGCAAAAAGCAAAAAATGATGTGTTTTTTTCAAAATTGTCGCTCTTCTTTTGTTTATAGCACAAAAAATAAAAACCGCAGAGGTGATCAAATACCACCAAAAGAAAGCTCTGTTTGTGGGGAAAAAAAGGACGTCAATTTTGTTTGGGAGCCACGTCGCACGACCGTGCAATTGTCAGTTAAAACGACGCAGTGGCGAATCGCAAAAAGTGCTCTCGTCTTTGGCCAGCCAAATGGTCTTAATGGGATTAAGTGGTTAATCTGCCTCTAAGTTCCCTTCCGGACACAAATTTTCAGCTGCTGTTATTTCATGTGTTGGAGAACTTGTCAGAAGGGACTCATTCTGATAACAGAGGAATGAAGCACAAGAGAGAAACGGCACTCAGAGTTTTGGAGAGAGATAAGTAAACACTACAGATATATGTGCTTAGATCAAATTTCATGATCTATTAACTTTCAATGATCCTGGTGTGTGCAAAGAAAATTAACATCATTTTTTTACCGGGGACACAAAATTATGTAGGATCTTTAAAACTTAGCAGGACAGTGACTAATTAAAGAAGGGTCTTAACAAAAACATAAAATTATATTTCATCAAAAAATATAAAGCTATGCACCTTGTCCAGGGGAATAGCATTGCCCAATTTTATGTTACAAATGCAGCTGAGCAAAACAATGCTGGAGAAGGTTTTGGGAATACTGGTCAGTAGTAAACTTAGCAAGATCACTTAATGGGGGTGTTGCCTGTCAGAATACAAGAGCCGCCAGGGGAGATCTCTTCATCTATGCTGTTTGTTGTGAATGGAGGAACCTATTGGGAATTTATACATGTACAGCTAGCCTTACTCAGAGAGAACATTTTTTCATTGCTCCTTCAGACAAACAGGGAGAGGAGGGGGCTCAAGAAGGCTAAATATGTGATTTTTCTAAAAGGAAACCTCTTAATTTCCAGTGTATTTCAGGGAAATACATAACATATTTAGTACCACTCGGGAACACATTTACATTTCCCCATGTTTAATCCCCTTAAAAGAACAGAAAAATAGCCATTGATCTGCAAGAAATCCAGTGAGCTCCCAATTTCCAGTTGGGCATGACAACTGGGCATGCAATAAAATCTCAACAGGCGTTGTCAGCCCTGCCTGCTGGACTACAGAACTATCCCCAACCCCCTCTCTGTCATTCTCCACATGAATGTAATGATTTCTGTCCTAGCAAAACATTGCTGCTGTCTTATCTCCCAAGGGCCTGTCCAAACACTGAGGTTTAATTATTGAAGGTAAAAAGGCTGGTCACTTTGCAAGGGAACATAGGCGTGCGCACAGAGTGTGCCCAGACACACCCTAATCACCCTGTGCAGTGCCGATTCCTCCTGCTTCCTCTCACCCCCTGCAGCTTCCTCTCCCATTGGCTGATGCAGGGGATGTTTCAGGATGGAGAGGGGGGGGAAGGGGCCGGTAAAATTTAGTTTACCAGCCCCTCCCTTTTCTGAATGAACACAGTGAGTGATCTGTACCAATCATTTCTGTGTTCATTCTTAACGGAAGCATAGTAAACCATTTACTATGCTTCAGTTTGTGAATGAAAAGGAAGCCGCTCAGCACAGAGCACTGTCCAGTGCAGCTGAGGCTGCAAAAAAAATGACTGGGGAAGCTCTACCTTCAGTCCCCTTTCTCTGTCTAAAAAGTGAGACATCAGGGGTCTGTTTAGACCCTTGATGATTGACCAAAGCCCCTCAACAGGGCTCCTAAAAAAATTGTAAAAGAATAATAAAAAATGATCTTGTTACAAGGAAAGCAGATCCTGTTAACCACTTTAGCCCCGGACCATTTGGCAGCCAAAGGACCAGAGGTCTTTTTTTTCAATTTCGCACTGCACTACTTTAACTGGTAATTGCGCGGTCATGCAATTTTGTAACCAAACGAAATTTGCGTCCTTTTCTTCCCACAAATAGAGCTTTCTTTTGATGGTATTTGATTGCCTCTGTGATTTTTATTTTTTGCGATATAAACGGAAAAGGAGCGAAAATTTTGAAAAAAAAAGAGATTTTCTACTTTTTGTTATAAAAAAAATCTAATAAACTCAATTTTAGTCAAACATTTGGGCCAAAATGTATTCAGCCACATGTCTTTAGTAAAAAAAATGCCAATAAGCGTATATTTATTGGTTTGCGCAAAAGTTATAGCGTCTACAAACTAGAGTACATTTTCTGGAATTTACACGGCTTTTAATTTATGACTACCTATCTCATTTCTTGAGGTGCTAAAATGGCAGGGAAGTACAAAACCCCCCCAAATGACCCCATTTTGGAAAGTAGACACCCCAAGCTATTTGCTGAGAGGCATGTTGAGCCCATTGAATATTTTTTTTTTTTTTTAGTCCCAAGGGATTGAATAAAGACAAAAAAAAAAAAAAAAAATAAAGTTGTCACTAAATGATATATTGCTCACACATGCCATGGTTATATGTGGAGATGCACCCCAAAATACATTTTGCTGCTTCTCCCGAGTATGGGGATACCACATGTGTGGGACTTTTTGGGAGCCTAGCCGCGCACGGGGCCCCGAAACCCAATCAACGCCTTCAGGGTTTCTAAGGGTGCAAATTTTTGATTTCACTCCTCACTACCTATCACAGTTTTGAAGGCCATAAAATGCCAAAATAGCACAAAACCCCCCCAAATGACCCATTTTGGAAAGTAGACACCCCAAGCTATTTGCTTAGAGGCATGTTGTGTACATGGAATATTTTATATTTTGCCACAAGTTGCGGGAATATTACAAACTTTTTTTTTTTTGCCCAAAGTTGTCACTAAATGATATATTGCCCACACATGCCATGGGCATATGTGGAATTACACCCCAAAATACATTCTGCTGCTTCTCCTGAGTACGAGGATACCACATGTGTGGGACTTTTTGGGAGCCTATCCGCATACGGGACCCCGAAAACCAAGCACCGCCTTCAGGATTTCTAAGGGCATAAATTTTTGATTTCACTCCTCACTACCTATCACTACCTATCACAGTTTTGAAGGCCATAAAATGCCAAGATGGCACAAAACCCCCCCAAATGACCCCATTTTGGAAAGTAGACACCCCAAGCTATTTGCTGAGAGGCATGTTGAGCCCATTGAATATTTTTTTTTTTAGTCCCAAGTGATTGAATAAAGACAAAAAAAAAAAAAAAAAAAAATGTATTCAAAAAGTTGTCACTAAATGATATATTGCTCACACATGCCATGGTTATATGTGGAATTGCACCCCAAAATACATTTTGCCACTTCTCCTGAGTACGGGGATACCACATGTGTGGGACTTTTTGGGAGCCTAGCCGCGTACGGGGCCCCGAAACCCAAGCACCACCTTCAGCATTTCTAAGGGTGTAAATTTTTGATTTCACTCCTCACTACCTATCACAGTTTCGAAGGCCATAAAATGCCAAAATTGCACAAAACCCCCCAAATGACCCCATTTTGGAAAGTAGACACCCCAAGCTATTTGCTGAGAGGCATGTTGAGTACATGGAATATTTTATATTTTGCCACAAGTTGCGGGAATATTACAAACTTTTTTTTTTTTTTTGCCCAAAGTTGTCACTAAATGATATATTGCCCACACATGCCATGGGCATATGTGGAATTACACCCCCAAAATACATTCTGCTGCTTCTCCTGAGTACGGGGATACCACATGTGTGGGACTTTTTGGGAGCCTATCCGCATACGGGACCCCGAAAACCAAGCACCGCTTTCAGGATTTCTAAGGGCATAAATTTTTGATTTCACTCCTCACTACCTATCACTACCTATCACAGTTTTGAAGACCATAAAATGCCAAGATGGCACAAAACCCCCCCAAATGACCCCATTTTGGAAAGTAGACACCCCAAGCTATTTGCTGAGAGGCATGTTGAGCCCGTTGAATATTTTTTTTTTTAGTCCCAAGTGATTGAATAAAGACAAAAAAAAAAAATAAAAAAAATTTATTCAAAAAGTTGTCACTAAATGATATATTGCCCACACATGCCATGGTTATATGTGGAATTGCACCCCAAAATACATTTTGCTGCTTCTCCTGAGTATGGGGATACCACATGTGTGGGACTTTTTGGGAGCCTAGCCGCGTACGGGGCCCCGAAACCCAAGCACCGCCTTCAGGATTTCTAAGGGTGCAAATTTTTGATTTCACTCCTCACTACCTATCACAGTTTCGAAGGCCATAAAATGCCAAAATAGCACAAAACCCCCCCAAATGACCCCATTTTGGAAAGTAGACACCCCAAGCTATTTGTTGAGAGGCATGGTGAGTATTTTACAGCTCTCATGTGTTTTTGAAAATGAAGAAAGTAAGAAAAAAAAATTTTTTTTTTCTTTTTTCAATTTTCAAAACATTGTGACAAAAAGCGAGATCTGCAAAATACTCACCATACCTCTCAGCAATAGCTTGGGGTGTCTACTTTCCAAAATGGGGTCATTTGGGGGTGGTTTGTGCCATCTGGGCATTCCATGGCCTCCGAAACTGTGATTGGCAGTGAGGAGTGAAATAAAAAAATTACACCCTTAGAAAGCCTGAAAGCGGTGCTTGGATTTTGGGGTCCCGTACGCGGCTAGGCTCCAAAAAGTCCCACACATGTGGTATCCCCGTACTCAGGAGAAGCAACAGAATGTATTTTGGGGTGTATCTCCACATATGCCCATGGCATGTTTGAGCAATATATCATTTAGTGACAAGTTTTTGTAAAAAAAAAAAATTATTTTTTTTTTTTTTTTCATTATTCAATCTCTTGGGTCCAAAAAAAAAAATATTTAATGGGCTCAACATTGCTCTCAGCAAATAGCTTGGGGTGTCTACTTTCCAAAATGGGGTCATTTGTGGGGGGTTTGAACTGTCCTGGCATTTTATGCACAACATTTAGAAGCCTATGTCACACGTCACCCACTCTTCTAACCACTTGAAGATAAAGCCCTTTCTGACACTTTTTGTTTACATGAAAACATATTTTTTTTTTTTTGCAAGAAAATTACGTTGAACCCCCAAACACTATATATATTGTTAAAGCAAAGGCCCTACAGATTAAAATGGTGGGTGTTGCATTTTTTTTTTCCACACAGTATTTGCGCAGCGATTTTTCAAACGCATTTTTTGTGGAAAAAAATACACTTTTTTTTATTTTAATGCACTTAAACACACTATATTGCTCAAATTTTTGATGAAATAAAAAATATGATCTTAGGCCGAGTACATGGATACCAAACACGACATGCTTTAAAATTGCGCACAAACACGCAGTGGCGACAAACTACATACATTTTTAAAAGCCTTTAAAAGCCTTTACAGGTTACCACATTAGATTCACGGAGGAGGTCTACTGCTAAAATTACTGCCCTCGATCTGACCTTCGCGGTGATACCTCACATGCATGGTGCAATTGCTGTTTACATATGACGCCAGACCAACGCTTGTGTTCGCCTTTGCGCAAAAGAAGGGGGGGCAGGGGTGCTTTTTTTTTTTTTTTTTTTTTTAGTTTTTCTTTTTATTTAGCTTTTTTATTTTATTTTTAAACTGTTCCTTCCATTTTTTTTTTCTTAGTTGTCATTTTTATTGTTATCGCAGGGAATGTAAATATCCCCTATGATAGCAATAGGCAGTGACAGGTACTCTTTTTTTGAAAAAATTGGGGTCTATTAGACCCTAGATCTTTCCTGTGCCCTCAAAGCATCTGACCACACCAAGATCGGTGTGATAAAATGCTTTCCCAATTTCCCAATGGCGCGGTGGGTATGCCCACCATTAGAATACCTCCCTTCATCCACCCACTTCTAATGATGGGCATACATGCACCATTTATATATGCCGAAGCATGGGGGCATCCTCCCGCAAAAAAAGTTATGCCACGTACACATGGTCGGACTTTTTTCGACCGTATGTACGTGGCATTAGGAGCAAAATCGCTCCTCCGCCCTCTGCTGCCCCCATGCTTCGGCATATATGCTCTTTTTTTAACTGTGGTGGTGAAATCACCTCCTACAGCATTGGAGTCGCGGCTTTATGTATCGTGGGAGCAAACGCTGTTGCTGTCAAGATAAATAAATCCACGCTGCAACTGAATGGCGTACCTGCTAAGCAAATAATGGTTAACATTAAAACAAAGTAACATTACAGTATAACAGTAAGACCTTACCATACCATACCTGCAAAGCAAATACCAACCAAAAAAAAAAAAAAGAAAAAAAAAAAAAAAAACATAGTAAAAAATAAAACATTTTGTTAACGCAACCGGTGCCTAAAATATATATATGCCGAAGCATGGGGGCATCCTCCCGCAAAAAAGTTATGCCACGTACACATGGTCGGACTTTTTTCGACCGTATGTACGTGGCATTAGGAGCAAAATCGCTCCTCCGCCCTCTGCTGCCCCCATGCTTCGGCATATATGCTCTTTTTTTTAACTGTGGTGGTGAAATCACCTCCTACAGCGTTGGAGTCGCGGCTTTATGTATCGTGGGAGCAAACGCTGTTGCTGTCAAGATAAATAAATCCACGCTGCAACTGAATGGCGTACCTGCTAAGCAAATAATGGTTAACATTAAAACAAAGTAACATTAGAGTATAACAGTAAGACCTTACCATACCATACCTGCAAAGCAAATACCAAAAAAAAAACATAGTAAAAAAAATAAAACATTTTGTTAACGCAACCGGTGCCTAAAATATATATATGCCGAAGCATGGGGGCATCCTCCCGCAAAAAAGTTATGCCACGTACACATGGTCGGACTTTTTTCGACCGTATGTACGTGGCATTAGGAGCAAAATCGCTCCTCCGCCCTCTGCTGCCCCCATGCTTCGGCATATATGCTCTTTTTTTTAACTGTGGTGGTGAAATCACCTCCTACAGTGTTGGAGTCGCGGCTTTATGTATCGTGGGAGCAAACGCTGTTGCTGTCAAGATAAATAAATCCGCGCTGCAACTGAATGGCGCACCTGAAAACAAAAAAATGGTTAACAATAAAACATACCTGAAAAGCAAGCATGATAAAACATAATAAAACATTGCAGAATAGAATAGAGTAAAAAAGAGCAACAATAGAGAGAGAACAATAAAACGACAACTATTTTTGGTTTTTTATTTTATATTTTTTTGGGTTTTTTTTTTTTTTTTTGTACTTTTTTTTTTATATTTTTATTTTTTACACTTTTTTTTTAAACTATAACTATAATTTTAACTGTAACGGTCGGGTCTCAAAATGCGATGGCATTCTTGAGACCCTGTAACTATAATTTTAACTGCAACGGTCGGGTCTCAAAATGCGATGGCATTCTTGAGACCCTGTGAAAGTGTATCCTAGCCTGTGAAATGCTGTACCCTACGCTAATACCTCACTAGTTCGTGGTAGCGTTCAAAGCATTCACCAACGCAGAGACCAGGATTGTCAGGACAGCGTGGACAATAATAACGGGTGTCACGCCTAAATCCGCGCTTGCTACAGACACGACATCTTCTTTGGGGGGCTCGTTGGGTAGGGGTACTCTGGAGGACATGAGGATAATGCCTCTCATGCAGCCGGCTTACTGCATTTGGTAGGGGATGGTGAGGTGTGGAATCGCCTGGATACAGGAGTTCCATGACAAACGCTCCCTGGAATTCAAGGAAGGGTAACGTCCCGCCTGAAGCTCCGTATAGCACATGAGCATTCAGCAAAGCCAATTGGAATAAATAAATAGACACTTTTTTGTACCAGCGTCTAGCCTTACGGACAACTAGGTACGGCGCCAACAACTGGTCGTTGAGGTCCACCCCCCCCATATTAAGGTTGTATTCGTGGATACAGAGGGGTTTCGTCACAACACCAGCCGCCGTACGAATTTGGACTGTCGTGTCTGCATGAAGGGAGGTAAGAACGAAAACATTCCTATTATCCCTCCACTTCACAGCGAGCAAGTTATTACACTTCAAGCAGGCTCTCTCCCCCCAGCCTAAGACGGGAATCTACAAGCCGCTGGGGAAAGCCCCGGCGATTAGGTCGCACGGTGCCACATGCTCCAATCTGATGATCAAACAAGTGACTAAACAGTGGCACGCTCGTGTAATAATTGTCCACGTACAAGTGGTACCCCTTTCCGAATAAGGGTGACACCAAGTTCCACACTATCTTGCCAGCGCTCCCTATGTAATCTGGACAGTTCTCCGGCTCTACGTGACTATCTTTTCCCTCATAAACCGAAAAGCTCCACGTATAGCCTGTTGCCCTGTCACAGAGCTTGTAGAGCTTGACCCCGTATCTGGCACGCTTGCTGGGAAGGAACTGTTTGAAAGACAAGCGGCCAGAAAACTTAATCAGGGACTCGTCAACGCAGACAACTTGATTGGGCGTAAACAAGGCTGCAAAACATTGGTTGAAGTGGTTTATGAGGGGCCGAATTTTGTAGAGCCGATCAAATTCAGGGTCTCCACGAGGACGACAAAGTTCATTGTCACTGAAGTGCATGAACCGCAAGATCTGTTCGTATCGTGCCCTGGACATGGAGGCAGAGAACACGGGCATATGGTGGTGCGGTGAGGTGGACCAATAAGACCTCAGCGTCGGGAATTTGTGTATGCCCATGTTGAGGGAAAGGCCCAGAAAGTTCTTAAATTCGGAAACCGTAATTGGTTTCCAATCTCTGGCAAGGGAAGGCACTTGGGGATTAGCGGCGATGTGTTGACCAGCGTATATATTACTTTGGTCCACAATAGATCTATAGAGATCTTCCGTGAAAAACAGCGAAT
Organism: Lithobates sylvaticus; assembly: GCA_028564925.1. Taxonomy (NCBI): domain Eukaryota; kingdom Metazoa; phylum Chordata; class Amphibia; order Anura; family Ranidae; genus Lithobates; species Lithobates sylvaticus. The sequence continues at coordinate 247,208,508 of CM053032.1, forward strand.
AAAAATCGGATGGCTTAAAATCAGCTGTTTCCACCTGAATACCGGGTTGGCCAGTGAATGGGGGAAGTACGGGTTCTGCAGAAGTGGTGGGCACCCAATCAGGATTGGCGAATTCTGCAGGAAGGACACTATGTGATCGACGGACCTGCCTTTGTCTTCTTCTTGGTGGCAGCGGGACACTACTTGTGCTTGCCACCTCGCCAGCTTGAACTGCACTTATGGGACTCGCCACGTCACCAAGTGTTACTGCAGTGCTGGTTTGACTACGTCCAGGGTGTACTAGGCCGCTGGTGCTTGCCAGTTCACCAGAAGGAATAGCGGCGCTAGTACTTCTCTGCTCCATACGAGAGACCTGCGGTTCCTGCACCTCAACAACATCAGAAGATCGGGATCGGGTACGCCTGACCTTAGCAGGGACCACACCTTCGTCGCCAGAGCTATCTGTCATGGAGCCGCTGTCGTCTACTGGATCGTATTCTGAGCCTGATTCTGACAGATGAGTGACCTCCTCTTCACTATCTGACATACTCAGAAACAAGTAGGCCTGTTCACTAGTGTACTTGCGATTTGCCATTTTGGGCTCTAAATTTAGTAGTACACTAGTGAGATTCACAGGAAAAAAAGCTCCTAGGCTGCTGGCGAATGAATCAAAACGCTACCAAAAAAACTGTTAGCGATCGCAGGGATCAGGCCTGACTCTGCGAACGCTGCAGTTATGTGTGCTTAGTGTTTTGTAAGTGACAGTGATCGATCGATACTGCACTTGGGTGGGCTGGGCTGGGCTGGGCGGAGGGGGAAAACGCAGGTGCTAGCAGGTATCTGGGCTGATCCCGCTAACAATGCGTTTTTTGGAACCCTAAACTGCTGGGACGCTAGTATAGATCTGATCAGATCAGATATTGATCTGTTCAGATACTATACCACTAAGGGAGGTGTATGCTTTGCGCGTGGGTGTTTGCGGTGCTGGCACTAACCTGGGGCGACGCAGACCTTATTTGACCCTAACACCTAATTGATATCACCCGCCGGGCGATCAGGGGGTTAAACCGATAGTTGGGTAATAAATGGCGGGTGCCCTGACAGTATAAAAAACAAGCTAACTAACCAGCGTCACCCGTAACAGTTATACGGTGATCACTGGTGAAAGGGTTAACTAGGGGCAATCAGGGGGTTAAAACCTTTATTAGGTAATATATGGGGGTACCTGACACTATATAAAAACCTGACGGGGAACCTAAATAACTAAATAACTAACTGGCTAACCAGCGTCACCAGTGACACTTATACTGTGATCACTGGTGAAAGAGTTAACTCTAGGGGCAATCAAGGGGTTAAAACCTTTATTTAGGTTGTAATATGGGGGTACCTGACCTATAAACCTATTTATAATCCTATATAAACCTGGCGGTTACCTAAAAAAAAAAACTGGCTACCTAGCGGCACCAGTGACACTAATAGAGCGATCAAAAAAAACGATCGCTTAGTGACACTGGCAAAGGGGGTGAAAGGGTTACCTAGGGGGCAATCAAGGGGGTTAAACCTTTATTGGGGGGGGGGGGGTAGGGGCTACCTTGGACCTAAAGGGGCCTAAAACTAACTGCCCTGACAGTTATTGCAGTCACACTGACACTAAATGCAGTGATCAGTAAAATAAATGATCACTGCAATCAGTGACACTGTGACAGGGGGGGCAGGGGGTGATCTGGGGGGTGATCAGGGGGTGACAGGGGGGTGAAATGTGTGCCTATGTGTGCCTGGTGTCAGTGTAGTGTTTGTGCACTTACTTGATGTCTTCTCCGCTCGGCGTCCCGGTCAGAAAGACCGACACGAGGAGCGTGACATCACTTCCCCTTGCCTGTGTTTACAATTACACAGGAAGGGGAAGGAAGCGGACGAATCCCATTGGCCAGAGCGATCGGGAGGGGGTGGCCAGAAACGACTGGCCGTTACCTCGTCCCGCATCGCTTCTGAAGCCATCCCGACCGTCCCCGCCGGCGGAGGGGGTCCGATCGGACCCCCCAACCGCCGGAAGAATGTCACGTACAGGTACGTGATTCTGCCTGTACGTGCCATTCTGCCGACGTATATATACAGGGGGCGGTCGGGAAGTGGTTAAATGAGACCTGGTGGGCCTCTCCGGTGGGCGCAGTTAGTTCCCTTTGGGGCGCCCGCCGGCGGGACACACCGGATGCTAAGTAGTAGACAATATTTAATTAAACAGGAAGAGCTAATAGGGTGAGAGCATTATAAAAAGTTATATATTAAAGATAATGTCTCCGCCGAAACAATGTTATGTATTTATCTGATAGATATAACTCTACATACGACTTTCTAATGCAGCAATGTTAAGTATACCGTTATGTATACTCTCTTTTGTTTTCAACTATTTCTGTGTTAATTGTGAATAGCCGCCTATAATATTCA